>RJWT010052924.1:0-10491 GCA_004365215.1 Cuniculus paca | reverse complement strand
GGTAAAGATTAGTTTCCATTCTCTTCTCCAGGCAATTTAATTTTTGCTTGTTTATAAGAAAGTGAGGATTAGAAAGTCTGCCCCTGCCCTGTTTTTGCCTTTTATCTTACTGAGTCAAGAGATTTAATAGGCCAATAAGTCAAAACTGTTTTTGCAGGGTTGAATTTCATGATTCACTGCCTGTGGGAACATTTTTAATTTTATAAAGTGGCCCTTTAGTTAGAAACCATGGGCTTGTATTTTCATGTTCAGAAATTATGGGGCTTAAGTTCGTCTTAGCAGTTATAACTCAGACGATAGGGGCAAGTGCTGTCTCCGTGCCTTGCATCGCAAACCCCCTCCCAGCTGGGTCTGCTGCCCCAAGCCCTGTGGTGTCTGCTGCAGGCTCCCCTTCCTCCAACACCTCTTCCGCTGCACAGCGGGAGGAGATAGGTAGGACAGGCAGGGCTGACACCCAGCCTTCGCATCCCAGCCATTGCACTCTGCTGGAGCAGGCGAGGATCAGCTTTGTGCTGATGCCCTCCTCTTCCCCCTTCGACTCTGAATCTTACACCCTTGGAATCCTTACATCTGCTGCTCAGTTCCTTATCCAAGTGCACAGCGTAGATCCAACAGTTCCAACCCAGGCCTGTGTGCCGAGACTTCCCGCTGCTTAGACCTTAGAGGATGTGGGGATGGCAGGAAGGTGAGAACTCGGCTCCTGTAGCCAAGAGTTAGATCAGTGGTAGAGAACCAATGACATCCAGGCTGCTTGTACCATTGAAAGCTGTAAAAGGCTCGCCGTCCCTGGGTTTGATGATGTTCTCTGTCCTGATGGAAACGATTCCTATGACTGTGTATCTTGGGTTCGTTGTGTCTGGCACTTACCTTCCTGAAATGCCCTTTCTTACCTCGTAACTTCTTCTATAGTAACTTTGTCCCATCCTCTCAGAGGTTAAGTGTATTCTGAGCATCAGTCCCCTTGGGGGAATGGAACTCATTGTACAGTTTGTTTTTTCTCCCTCTTCTGCCAGACGCAGAGACTATCTACTCCCCTCCACATCCAGGCCTCAGAACGCGTGGCACTGCACAGGAACTCAGCATGGGTTTCTTAAAAGAATGCACCTTTCTAGCCCCATTGGAGTTTTCCAAGAGAAACATAAGTGTAAGTTAGAATTAGGTACAGCTGTACATAGCACGAAGCCCAAATATAACACCAAAGTGGGTTGTGTTTAGCGCCTATAAAATTATGTGGAATCCATATTTGTAAGTCCTGTCTGAGCTCCATACTGAACAAGCAGTTTCCATTCTTAAATTTACATTTTTTTATCAGTGCCAGAGCTCCAGCTACCAATTCTGATTAACATCCAGAGAAAGATTAGAGGAGGGCCACAGGACCCTCTGCTAAGTCAGACCACCAGAAGGACCTTTCCTGGATGCTTTTGGGCCACAGCCACTAGGAGAAAAGCCAGAAATGCCGTTCTTCAGTAAGCACAATACCACCTGAATAAAGGCTGCGCTTGTCACTGGGGAAGAAGGAAAGAAGGGTGCTGGTTAGGCATGTCTCAGGAAATGAGTGTGCTTACATTAGAAAATACCCTCTGCCACCAGGTATGGTGGGCCACATCAGTTATCCCAGCACTAGGGAGGCTAAGGCAGGAGGATCACTGTAAGTTTCAGGCCAGCCTGGGGCACATACTGAGCGCAAGGACCCTGTCTCAGAAAGAAAAAAAAAGATCTCAGAATGCAAAATGGTAAAACAAATCTTCAGTTGTCATATGGATCATAGATTTACAAAGAATTGGGATAGAATAAAATAACTTTTCGATGAGCATGATGTAATTTTCATAATTCAGAAGCTAATTTCAGGATCCTGAAATATGCAGAGTATAATTGGAATGGTCTGGTTTCCCTTTTAACAATAGTGATGGTAGCTAACATTTATTGTACATTTACTCTGTATCAGACACTTTTCTAAGTGTTGTAAGGAAATTCACTTGTTTAGCTATTTTAAATCACTTTACAGGTGTGCTAGTGAAATTCTGCTTTTCAATTTGTGAAATCTGCTTTTACCAACCTCAGAAAAAAGCTGCTGTAGGTATTGGTTAAAATAAATGTGTGTTCTGTGAATGTATTAAAAGCCTTGGCTTGTATACTTCAAATGGTTCAGGAAATCAGTTTGGAAAAAGAGTAAAGTGAAACACATCACCTACAGCAGGTATCAATAATTAGACCTTGAATAAGTCTCCGCCCATGAAATTACTCAAAACCGGAGTAAGGATTACTGATCTCATTGCTGTTTTATTTGCAGTGAGAATGTATTAAAACTACTTAGCATGGTGGTAGCACACAGTGATCAGTAAAGGAACAAACTGCTATGGAAGAAATCATTACCTGCAGTTTTATTGAAGCCAAGTGTTAAGTTTTTTCCACCTGCCATCCCTCAGATGCCCCTTACTGTACTCAGCACAGGAGCCCATCTCAGGCAAGACAGACAGTGGCTGAGCATCCTGTGATTTGCATAAAACAAAATTAATACTATTGTTAAAATCTGATCCTCACATCTTTAAGTTTAAAAAAAAGAAACCACACTGTTTCTTTTGTGAATGATCAGAGACTTCACTAAGGAAGTATAGCCATCTGTGTGTGTGTGTGCGTGTCCTTTTTCTTTCTGTAATTCCCAGAAGCCCGCAACACTGATCATCCCTCCCAGAATGTTTATTTAGCACCTGCTGTGTACCAGACTCTGCTAGGCCCTGGGGATAACTCAGTGACATCCTCGCCTCTAGGGAGTTTACAGTACAGTGGTGTGTGAACACATTCCTAAAGCACAGTACATGAAGCGTTCTTTGAAAGTAAATAAAAATAGTGCTCTATGCTCTGTGCTGGCTGGTTTACAACATTAAATTTATCACATGTTAATTTAGGGTCTAGAGAAGGTAGAAACCCACAGTCAACGTCTCAACTGGACCACGATTCAGTGAGTGCGAATTATGTCATCTTGGGGTCAGAGGATAACCTGTCATCCATACTGTTGATTCGATTACCCCTAATTTAAATACACTATATGCCCCATTCCATCTGCAAATATCAGGAACCACAGAAAGCCCAAATAAGAGAGGATTGTTCTTCAGTCACGGAGTCAAAAGTTTATCCATTAATTGTAAATACATACTAATTTTATGGGGTTTTTTTGTTTCTTTGTACTGAGAATTGAACTCAGGACCTTGTGCTTGCCAGATAGGCACTTATGCCACTGAGCTCTATCCCTGTTTACTTACTAATTTTAAAACAAATGGGAATAATAGAACTCAGAGCAATGTCAAAAGGCTGTTTGTCCATAGGCAGAGTTACACCCAAAGCATTCGTCTCATGAAGTATTTAACGATGTTCTGTGATCGTAAATCTCTCCAAGTGGCTGTGTCACCCTGGTAGGAAAGATGACATCACTGTGAGAGTAAAAGGCGATCCAGGATCTTTCTTCCCAGTTAAACACGCCATCCCTGGCCAGCACAACAGTAAAAATGACTTGACTAAGATTTTTAACAGGTATAGTAGTCTTCCTTCTCCACAAGAGAACACACTTAAGACTCCCAGCTAATGACTGAGAGCATAGATATTACAGAACCCTATATATTTTGTTTTTCTCTGTCATACATGCATATGATAAAGCTTAATTATAAATCAGGCACAGTAAGATTAACAGTGCTAACTAATGACAGCAATTACAATATACAGACATCACACAGTTAATATGATAATGAAATGACTGTTGGGTGAGTGGATAGTGTATAATACAAATATAATGGTCAAACGGATGATTCACATCCAGGGCAAGATTTCATCATTAGGTTACTCAGAGTGGCGCACAATGTAACTTACGGATTGTTTATTTCTGGAATTTCCTATTTAATATATTTGGACCACAGTTGACCATAGGAAACTGAAATCATGGAAATCAAAGCCTTGGATGAGGAGAGACTACTGTATGTGGGGTTGTCATTTTTACTCCTTGTTAAAACTTCCGGTCCCTCATAGATTTAACCCAAAGTAATGTTTAGCCACAGTCATTATCAGGCACAAAGGGTTTCCCACTGAGACAAAGGTAGGAAAGTGGAGGGAGAAAGAGAAAGAGCACTCTGGGCCAGGGCATCATATCCTTAGCTCCTCTAAAAGGATAGCTAATTCATTACACCCTTGCTAGAAGTCTGTTCAAAATAGCTTCAAGATACATTGATAAAAAAGCACATAGACTGTTAGAAAAGAATAGAATATTGTAATCAGTTATATGTGCATCACACCAAAAGATAAAATGCACAACTATATGACAAGTAGTCAAAGTAGAAACATTGTGAGCTACAGCTTTTTCACTTATATTTTCCCTCACATTTGACTTCCTTTCTTAAAAAAAAATCAGATGTTACATGAACTTTAATATTAATCTAGCTTTGGCAGAGATGTGGTGGTTTAATGGATTAGAGCATTTAGCTTTTTACCCCAGAGAGCAATATTTCTTCTTTCTCTCCATAATTAGATAATCTGCTGCTACCCATTACCAGGGCACTAAATTTCAAATTCTCCATATACCTGAGCAGGCTGCTACATATCTGGCCATCTTAATTTTAGTCTTGATTTATTGATGTGGAATTACATTCCTAACTCTTCCTGGAGCTCTGGGTGAATTTTATTGCAAAAGCAATGGGGAGAAAGTTACCATCATATATCTCTCTTGCTGGGCAGAGCTTTTAGATACACAAGGGGCTCCGTATCCCTCTGTTCCGTGTCTTGTATGCTGAATTTATAACACCGTGAAGCCCAGCTCTAGGGTTACATACAGGCATATCAGAGATGAGATGGGGAATTTGATTTTGCAATAATGATTACTTGTTGCAGGGCCCACATTCCTGCAGGCTCTGCCTTTATTCCCAATACCGCTAGTGAATAAAACTAATTCCAACTGCTACCTAATCTAGCAAAAATTCATCTTTCACTTATGGGAGAGAGGCCAAAAGAAGGTAGATGGGAAGTCAGAAGAATTTGAGATGTTGGCCATTTTTGCTATTATGTCTCCAGGATCTCTGCTTCCATTATCATTATTCCTTTGGGAATATTTTAATTTTTTAAACTTTTGTTTCTTGTAGGGGATGGGGGTTGAAAGCTTTGTTTCTTTTCCAGCCTGCTGAGTTAATTTGATGGCTCATACGTGCTGTCTCTTCCACTTCGACGAGGCCAGATCCCCAGGGCTTGCCAATTGCATTATGAATCTTGCAGATTTGCCCTGCCATTCCTGCTGAGTGTCATCTGTCCTCACAGTCTTGCTGTGGACAATTCTTGTCCTCGCTCATATCATTTCCTTGAGAAATTTGTGCCTGGCAGGCCTGTCTGTCTGAGTTAAGCTTGAGGTACAGTTGCCATACAACTAATTTGACAGGGCATAACTCTAAACAGTCAAGCCACAGGGTTACTTTGATCAAGATGAGAAACTTTCAATCACCTGATTACAAATTCCGAAATTCTTTTGGAGCAACCCATGAATTAGTCTGTTTATGAAAGGTAAATTATCCTTCCCTGACTGCCCCATTTTTCCTGACCTGCAACGTGTACACCTTCTCTTAAAAGAGATTTTTTAACTCTCAGACTGGCCCTCCTGGTTTCCAGTACCTGACTGTTTTTAGCCGTTGACTTAAGCTGTGACAGTTGACTAAAAGAACTCTTATACATTAGCCACCCTTTCCTTATCACCATGGATACATTGCAAGCCCCTCAGTGGATGCCTGAAATCTCAGTACCAGTTATCTTGGTTACTTTTCTCTCATTGTTGGGACAAAACACCCAATACCCAACACCCAAAATGAAGGTAGAAAAGGTTTATTTAGCTTACAGTTTCTGGAGATTTCAGTCCATAATCAGCTGGCTCCAAGGCAGGGGATGGCCTGGCACTGGGGCAACACTTCAAGGCAGCAGCCAGAGCAAAAAAGGGGGAAAACAAGCCTCTTCCCCACCCTTATATTATACCTAGGCCACCCCCAACCCCTTCAGGGTGGGTATAGCCCTCACAAAATCTCCTTGCCTTCCTTTGCACAGGATGAGGATATTTACAAAGAATCCTGGCTCCCTGCTGAGTCTCTCAGTTAAACTTCTAAACTGCTCAAGTTGACACAGTGTATCAACCGTAACACCAGGTAACCTCATTACTGTAACAAAAAAGTGAGATGATCCACTTAAAAAAGAGAAAGGGTTACTTCAGCTCCATGGGCTCAGGGACCCACTGCTCTTGAGTTTGTGGTGAGGCAACATATCAGAGCAGGTAGCACCGGTTAAAGCAAGCTGCTCGTCCCATGGCAGACAGGAAGGAAAGAGAGAGAAAACAAGAACAAGAAGAGACACACCCCACAGTGCCCTGACGTGCACCACCAGTGACCTAAAGACTTCCCACCAGACCCCCACTTCTTAAAAGTTCCACCGCCTTCCAGTAACCCTGAGCTAAGGACCAAGCCTTTGTATATGGCCCTTTGGGGGTGTTCCAAGTACAAAGTATAGCACTACTGCATGCCATTTGGTTGTGCTTTTTCTTATTCTTACATACCCATGAGAAAGTTTAATTTATAAATTAGGCACAGGAAGAGATTTTAGCCGTTGACTTAACTCATTATAAAATAGAACTATTATAACAGTATACTGTAATGAAAGTTATTTAAAACTCATGAACTGTTTCTGGGATTTTCCATTTAATATTTTCAGACTAGATTTGAACTCAGTTAACCAAAACACTGGAAAACGAAACTGCAGCTGGGGGGCAGCTACAACAGTCAAGCACATTATCGGATACGTAGGGGGCAGGTGACAGATGGCACTTACGCAGTGGTTCTCAGACATTAACATGAGTGGGAATCACCTGAGGCTTCTTCCAGCAAATTTCTCAGCTCCGATTTGAATTTGGGATTCAGGAGGTTGCAGTTCTGACAAGTTCCCAGGCCGCTCTCGTGCTGCCAGCGGGATGACCACACTGTGAGCCGGCTCACATCTGACAGTGCTTAGGGCACAGACTGAGAGCAGCTGCATACGTCGGAGAGCTCGCACTGTCACCTTTTTCACACAGCTGAGCCAGATGTTTTACGGCATGAGTGGGGTGATGGTGGAAGCATCTGCATTCCCATGGGGCGGGTTCGTCACCTGAGCGGTTGCTCTGTGGCAGCTCCAACAGCAAAGCACTGTGTGTTCTCCAATGCTGTCCCTTATCAGAAGCGTCTCTGGGGAGCACTAGGTGCTGGAAGATTCAGTGCTGAACTTTAAAGTTGCTGCCGCCCAAAAGGCCGCCAAGGCCAATTCACAGCACTCTGGCTCCACATGAAACTGACATTCCAGCCAAGTGTGCCACGTCCCCTTCCTAAACTTCAGGAACTTGAGTACTGTGTAGCATCTTATCCCTAAAGACTCTCTAAACTACCTGCTTCTTGCTTTCATCAGTTTTTGCCTTTTAACCTTCATCATCCTCTTTGAAAATCGACTAGACAAAAGAGGATAAAAAGTAATGTCAACAGAAAATGTTACCCCACGAAATCTCATGCAGTCGATTTGATAAAAAGCAATGTAAACTTACAAGTCCCATCACCCCTACTTAGTTATGCTTACCTTTGATGGGCTTATGCTAAGGAATGAATTTTAATTTTGTTCCCAGCATGCATGTAATTAAGCATTTATGTATGAGGTGTGATCAAAAACTACAGTGAAAGTTTAAACATAAACTTTTATTACACTAAAAGATACATTGCCATTAATCCCCCTCAGAATACTTCCCCTTGCTTTGAACACAATTATCCCATCATTCTTGCCACTTTCTGAAGTGGTTTACAGCAAGTTTTGTAATAAAACCATTACATTGTGTCCTCATCCACCTTATTCACAGGATCTGGTACCATGCGATTTCTGGCTTTCCCCAGAAGATACAACCACGAAAGGTAAACATTTTGAATCAATTCAGTGAAGCAAGGCAGCCACAGCAGCACAAGTGAAGACAGCCATGAAAGAGTACTTCCAGAGCTGCTTCAGAACGTTACGTGAACGATGGGATAAGTGGGTTCAAAGGAAGGGAAATAGTTTGGGGGGAAATTCATGGCCAAGTTTCTTTTACTATAATAACTTTTTCAACTTAAATAATCAATCATATTTTTCTAAATCACACTTGGTATTGGTGCCGGTGATGGAACTCAGAGCTTTGAGTATGCTAAGCAACCGTTCTACCACTGAGCATTGTGCTTAGGCTATTTTTTTTTCTAATTTTTATGAGATTCAATATGGGATGACAACATATAATTTTTCCTTAAGTCAGAACTCTGCTTCTACTAAATTGGCAATATTTCCATGATTTGAATGTATTGACTCTGAAAAAATCCCATAATTGGAAAATCTATAATTCCATGGTTACATTTGTATCTGATATTGATTCTCTGAAAAATGATCTGTGTGGAATGTTATTATGTAAGAACAGTTATTCTGGAAAACACAAAACAGTACATGATTCCCTTTATATAATATTTTTATGACAAAATTCTAGAAATAGAGGAGAGATTATAGGTTGGCAGGGGCTGTGGTGGGACAGAAAAGGTGGGTGTCATAAAAGACACTGTAAGGGCTGGGTTGGGTATGTTGGTGCATGCCTGTAATACCAGCTACTAGGGAGGCTGAGGCAGGAGGATGGCAAGTTTGAGGCCAACCTTGGCAACTGAGCGAGACCTGATCTCAAAATAGAAAACATTAATTGGGTCAGCAGTGTAGCTCAGTCACTGAGTGCTTATCTACTCAGCGCAAGGCCCTAGGTTCATCCCAAGTCCCCCCATGCATACATGCACACATGAAGTTACTTTATGTGGGACCTTTATAGCATCACAAATGTTCAATATATTTATTGACTGCAATGATAGATGCACAAACCTACATGTATGGTCAAATCGTATAAAATACATATTGAGTACAAGTAAA
The DNA here is from genome assembly GCA_004365215.1 of Cuniculus paca. Classification (NCBI taxonomy): domain Eukaryota; kingdom Metazoa; phylum Chordata; class Mammalia; order Rodentia; family Cuniculidae; genus Cuniculus; species Cuniculus paca. The sequence goes on along the minus strand of RJWT010052924.1, from coordinate 1,533 downwards.
ACTGGTGAAATCTGAGTAAGTTTGGTGGATTGAATCACGGTCAATATCCTGGTTGTGAGAGTAGCATTATAAAGTGTTAACAAGGGAGACAAACTGGCCACCGTATCCAAGGACACTTCCGCCAGTACTTCTTAAAACTGCGCAAGAATCTAGCTATCTCAATACAAGTTTTGTTTTGAAAACTACAGGAAAATCTTCACTAGTCCTGGGAGGTAACACAAACCTTTCAGGGAGATGGTGCAGAGTCCCTTTTATCTTCAAGGGTCTCAGATTCTGTAAGTCAAAAGCTAAAGAGGAAAGGGGCAGCAGAACAGCACTGCCAGCGCTGCTCTTGGTGCATTTTTTCCTTGCTGTGTGGACTGCAGTTTAAAAATTTCTGAGAAAAGAGGGTAAAAAACAGGAGTTTGTGGCCCTGGGCATCCCAAAGAACATTGCCACTCAATAGCCTATAGCACAATACAATCAAATGGCTAGAAACATAATTTCCAGGTCAGGCTGATCTTGTGCCTTAAGGCAACACACAAGCAACACAATTACAGGAAGGCAACTGTGTACTTATTTAGTGTTGTCTCCCTTGGTAGGTTGTGTACTTCAGAAAGGAAGGAAGAGGTTTCAGTAAGTCTTGTTGGCCACTGTTCCCTATCACTGTGCTGGGCACACAGCTGGTGCCCAATACTTATCAACTAGATGTTTATCATTGAAAATAAAAATGAAAATCTCACAAGTCTGTTAAAGGCAGTATGGGTTCTCTCTTCCTTCTCCCCCAATCTCCCTTCCCTACTGCCTCTTCACTCACCACAGGTAGCTGCTCAACACCCACACAGACACCTATAGAGAAGCAGGTGTCCATCAAAGGCAAATGGCTAAAGAAAATGTGGCATGTCCACACTGTGGGGCATTCCTTAGCCATGGAGGAGGATGCATTTCAGTCCTTTGTGGGAAAATGGATGCATCTTGAGACGGTGGCACTGAGGGAAATAAATCAGACGCAAGAAGGTTAAATATCACATGGTTTCTCTAATCTGAGAAATCCAAAATATAAATAATTTAGAGAGAGAGATAGTAGGGAACAGGAAGGTAGACTCACTCTGGAACTCAAAATGAATCCTGGGAAGGAAGGAGAGGGGAGAGTGGAGGGAAGGAGGAGTAAAAATGAGCAAGATGCAATAAACACAGGTACCAGTTCCCCAAGACAAATGCAATTATTATGATTTGCAAGCATACACTAATAAAGAACAGTGGTTTCTCCCACCTGGGAGCCAGACAGTCGTCTAACCCGAGCCTCCCCACCTGTGAAATGAGCACAAAACAGTATCTCCGTGAGGATTAACAGCAACCACCATGAGGATTAAATGAATTCCTGTATGTCAGGCACTTAGCATGTGCCTCGTAAAGTGTGCTAACTCACAAAGCAACACTCGCACTGACTCCAGCGTTAGCACGGACCTCAGAAGGTAAAGGCCTGGTTGTCTGCAGAGTTTCTTTACCTTAGACATGAGCCACAAGCTCCAGGGTTCCCAGCCCACCTGCACT
>RJWT010052923.1:0-10459 GCA_004365215.1 Cuniculus paca | reverse complement strand
TTTTTTTTTTTTTTTGACAAAAATGGAGAAGCAGGAAAAAGGCAGGGACAGAGAGAGAGAGAGAGAAACAGAGAGACAAAGAGAGAGACAGAGACAGATAGAGAAAGATCCACAAAGGGCACACAAAGATCTATGCCTTTTCTAGAACTTTCCTCAAAGAAACATTGCTTAAAAACTTGTTATGAAAAATGAAAAAAAGATATGAACACTGGCTAGAAATTTGTGGCTATTTAAGAAATTATTGTTAATTATTGGCAATGATAATGATATTCTAATAATACACATTTTTCTTTTGTAAGTGTAGAGTCCTTGTATTTAAAAGATGAAATTATTATAGATGAAATTATGTCAGTGATTTGCTTCAGAATAATGCATGAAACAAGATTAGCCATGACTTCACTGTTTGAAACTGAGTGGTACTACAGTGGGGTTTATTATGTACTGTTTTCTTTCCTAGCTTATGTGTTTGCACATTTCCAAAATAACAAGTTACACAAATATAAAGGTGATGAAAACTCCCACTGTCTTATGAAATTACATGTCACCCTGTAGAAAGGCACAACATGACTTACTGTAACACAAATGGAAAACTTACTATGCATCTCTCAGAAGATGAGATTGACAGTGGTAAAGGTGGAAAGAAGCAGTCCCAATGTATGATCTATTCATAGTGCTTGCTGGAAACAGACAGAGAAAAGAGAGGACCCAAGTTTGACTCCTAAATTTTTGCAATGAACAATTGAGTGAATGGGTTGTCACATTCTAAGATGGCAAAGAGAAACAGAGTGAGCTTGGGAGCAGGGATGGGGAGGAAACAAAAGTTTCTTGCTTAAAGTCAAAAGACAAAAGGAGATTGTCTTGAAGAGTACCAAGACTAAAACATAGGGCTTTCCCACATTAGGAACCAAGAGGGATGCTGAGGTGCCACTGGAGGGAAGGAAAAAGAGCAGCCAGTGAGTAGAGGTCTGCAATCTGGGAGCAAAGCTGTTCCAGGAAGGGAAAGCATGTGTGGCAAGGCTGAGGGGTCCAGAGAGCTGAGAACTAAGACTGGCTTTGGCTAGGCATCACAGATGATAGTGTGTGGCTTCGTCAGAAGCAGTGTCAGTCACAGTGGATTTGAGAGACTTAAGGGCAGAGAGGGGACAACAATATGAGTACTGACTGCTCCATGGAGTTACTAAGTAAGGGCAAGGGCTGGAAAAGAAAGTGTGGTAAAGGAAGTATTTTTCACTGACTAGAGAAATGACTACATATGGGTCTGCAGTAGGGAATCATTGTGGGGTGGGCACACGTGAATGAAGCTTTTAGATAGCTGGGGAAGGGGGTACTTATAGGAAGGAGGGCCTGGCCTCCAGGAGGCTCCCAGATGATCCACCCTGTTTGTTACAGCTGGAAGGGCAGAGACTCTTGGGACAGATGCTGGGCAGTTGGTAGACTTGGTGATGGGAGGAAATGGAAGTTCTAATTTTATTGATGGCCAGAGACCAGGTCATCTGCAGAGAGCAGGAGAGCACGGAAGCCAAGATGATGCAGAAATCAAGTCAGTAACTGTTTTAGGATGATACTTGGAAGAGGAATAGCTGGATTAGATGGAATTTCTACTTCAGTTTTTCTGAGATGTCTGCATACTGATTTCCACAGTGGGTGTACAAATTTTACACTTCCACAGCCTTGTCAGCATTTGTTATTATTCGATTTCTTGATGATGGCCATTTTTTATGGGGTAAGATGGAATCGCAATATATGAGAAACCCAAAATACAAATAAAGAGCAAAATAAAAGATAGATAATAGGAAGTAGGGAGATAAATCTTTCTCAGCAGGAGAGGGGATCAAGAGATGGAGGGAAGTGGGGAGGATGGGAGGGAAAGGAAATAAAAAAAGGAATTAAGATGTGTTATGTGCACAAACCAACTCCACACAAGGAATGCAAGCATTATGTACTGCAAACATGTGCTAATAAAAAATAATAAAGTAAAAAGGATTCTCAGTCTTGAGAAACAAACACACTTACAGAGACAGCCAAGCACAGACTATTTTGAATTTATATTTTACTAGTGCTATTTCTGTCACTTCTCAATCTACTAGGAAAAATCAACATGAAACCAAAATGTAGAAGTCACTGATAAATAAGCCTAGGAATGCAATTAATTACCATTAAAATAAAGAAGTTCATAAGTATTATCTTAACATATCAGTAATAATTTGTTTCTTTTCTACTACCACTGATTACTTCAAAAGGAATATGCTTTATACTCTAAAAGGGAATGAAATGCCCATTAAATAAAATTTTATGAGTGAAATATTATATTATAAAATATCTATGAAATATTAACGACACTATCCAATTACACTCAAAATCTGTCATTTTGACATAAACAGGAAGGAATGTGAAAGAAATACTCTGATTAGGAAGGAAGGGATGAAGGGAGGGAGGAAGGAAGGAAGGAGAGAGAGAAGGAAGGGGAAGGAAGGGGAAAAAAAAGGAAAGGAAAGGAAAGGAGGAAGGAAGGAAGGAAGGAAGGAAGGAAGGAAGGAAGGAAGGAAGGAAGGAAGGAAGGAAAGAAGGAAGAAAGGAAGGAAGGTTCCAGTCCAAGATGCTGTGGGTGCTTGGCTTTGGACCTCTGCTAGATGTGCCAGATGAGGGGAAGCATACAGTGAAGCTAGCAACTCACTTAAGGGTAGAGAAAGAAGAAAAGCCTGGGGTCCCACAATTCCTCTAAAGGGCACACCCTCCATAACCTAAGGCTCTCCCACAGGGCTCCCTCCTGAAGGTCCATAGCACCTCCCAGCAGCACCCTGGGGATCAAGCCTTTGACACATGGGTCCTTGGGTGGTCATTCAACATCCAAATTACAGCACAGAGAAAGGGACCTAGAACTATAATAGTCTTACAGCTGCAAAAGAAGTGATATAATTAACCAAATAATCTGACAATATAAACTTATGCTATAGGTTCATAACTTTTTAAATGACTTCTATAAAAAAAAGGCCTACTAAAGCCATCTTGGCACCCTTCTTGATGGTTCAGAAGACAATGTTCATCCTCAGGCTTATGAGTACCAATTATTCTACTAATTAAGGACGCAGCAGTCCTAATGCTAGAGAGACAACAAAAAAAAAAAGTCAACTATACTGATAGAATTCCACATAACCCAACTTATATTCTGATCAAAATCACTTTGACAGTCTAAACAACTATTTCAAAGAAAACAAGAGACACTATGGTAGCCATTGTTGATTTCCTGTTGTGTTGTTTTGAAGTCCTGTATTTCTTGCATTGCTCTGTTCTGATCTGCTTTGTTCTGTTTTACTCAGTTTTGTTTTGTTTTATTCTTTTTAAAATAAAAAAATAAAGTTTAGTAACAGAAAAAAAAATCACCTTGACAAAGCCTACTACCATGAAAATGCTGTAAGAAAGGAAATCACAGGACTCAAAAATGTTTTCCCAAGGCCTGAGATCAGTGGTGCAGATGGGTAAAGAAAATTTAAAAGTCACTTTAGGCACAGAGACACATAAATTTAAGCTACAAAAGAAGTAAAAGAAATGAGCACAAAAGATATATAAAACAAAGATTTTCATCCTTAAGTTTTATTGCATTAATTTAATTCTATTCCTGGAAATAATAGAAAATGACTTAAGGCAATTTCTTTTTCTTTCCAGAAAAAAGCTGAAAGATTATATTTTTGATTGGTAAAATGAAGGCTGAAATAAGTTATAAAAATCATCATGAAGGATTTATAAAGCATAAAACTATAAAGTAGAATTTTTCTGAAAAGATAAAATTTAAGATTCTTGCAAAAACTATGTTCACCAAGAAGTTCCATAAGATAAATGGAGAAAGGGTTTAAATTTTTTTGACAAAAATCTTAGAATGTGCATTAAAATGGAAATTCAGTGAAGAAGATACCAGATGATAAAAACACAACAATAAATTAAATAACTGTAGGAACTTATGTTTCTATATCATCTAGATCCTTATGGAATTGCTAGGGAAAAGCAGGTTTCATTGAAACAAATAGTATCAATAGTGTGTGGTAGAAAAATACATTATTATGTCTTTTCCTTGAAACATATGTAGCCCCTAAATAGAAAATATACATAGTTCCTATACTTTTAGAGGAACTCTTATGTGTAATGATAAGCCAAGGGAATTAGCTGATATTTTTTTAAAGAGCCTTGCATAGTACAGAGTGATCTATAAGCAAATATTTCAACACAATTTCTTTCAGCAAAATTCCATCTTTTTCTAAAGCTATTACATTCTAAATTTCTTCTTCGCACTTATTTCAAGTGTCTACAGTAAAGCTAAGACAAAAAGGATGTGTGTGGGATTTTTTTCTACAGAAAAAAGAAAAATGTACATTTCTGAATATTGGTATAAATGAATAATAGGCTCTACTGAAGACATTAATGAAACATAAATTTTCAGACTCAGCAGCCTCTGCATCATTTCATTTTGACCCTACTCTATTACATTATAAGACAATGGTTCCTCCTTTCATCTGCCTCCCTGGGCCTGGTGACATCCCATTGATTTTTCTCTTGCAAGTAATGCTTTCTCTTTGCACCTTCTCCTTTGCCCCCTATTAGCAGATCATCCTTCTATGACTTATATAAGACTGCTTTTCATATTTTCCATATTTCTCTCAATACATTTCTTTTCCACGCAATTTTCTGATTCACTATCAATAGCTCAAAAGTTAAAACTACAACTCCATCCCCAAACTATCTCTTTGATTTCAAATCCAAAGTTCTCAATTTTCTGAAGAACAAATAAACATGACTGTCTCACTAGGTATCAAACTGATCCATTTGTCCCATCTGCCAAAAATGTCACCATCTTCCCTTCCAAACTGGTTCTTCTGTCGTCTGTATTCTGTCTAATCAAGTCAACAGCCATGGATCTAGTGCCCTATGCCCAGCACTGTTCACAACTCTCTCGATAGGAATGATGAAAAACAGCTGAAAATTACTGGGAAAGGGTGAAAGGGTGGTATTCTCTCACCACTACCTGCAAACCCTACTCATCATTCCTGACTCCGCTTTCTGAGAAGGCATTTGCAGCAAACTCTTACCAAGGTATTTAATGGTGGACTCCTCACTCCCAACACACACCATCCAGACAGGAGCCTTTGGGGAGGAAGTGCACAGAATGGTCAAGAGTTTGATTTCTTTGATACACTTTCCAGTTTACTGCCTCTGCATCTTTATAGTCGCATGGCCCAGGCAACTTACTAAACCTTCTAAGCCTCTTTAGAATGAGTTCCTGCCCATAATACACATTTCAAAAGGCTGTTGGGAGAATGAAATTAGATAACTCAGATAAAGTGTTTGGAAAGTTTGACACATGGCTCTAGAAATGTCAGTGAATATTATTCATTAGAAATATAACTATATAATTAATAATATAATAATATTAGGGAATATCAGTGAATATTATTATTATTAAGTTTCTTGAGAGACAAACTAGAGTTTTATAGCTTTGCACACTGGTGGAGACAACTATGAAGCAGCCTGTCAGAGCAGGATTTAAAATTAATCCATTGGCTTTCTATGTTTATCTGTGAGTCTGTCCCAGGCGTAGGCCCCTTGTCTGGAGATGGGCAGCAGATTCATAGTAAATGAACTTCTATGACTTCCTGTTCCCGGCTGAGGCCTGAAGTGGCCTGTGATGCTGTGAAGCCTCAAAGGACAAGATAAGGCCACAGTTGAGGACATCTGTTTCCAACTCCAATTAGATAGAGACTGTAGCTGCAGGTGTCAACCTGGAGATAAGATAGTTCTCCTAATTAGCATAATTTACTACTTGGGAAAGTCTCTGTACTGACTCCCAAGGTCCTGCTCAGTTTCCCGTTCTTTCCTCAGTACCCCCTTCCTTTGTTTGAAAACCACATAAATATGGACTCCCCAAGAAGTTCTTTCTTAGCCCCTAGAGAGTCTTGAATTCTGTTAGAGTGTTTTGATCCTCCTGGAGCCCTAAAATCATACCATTTGTCTCTTTTATTTAAACCTTTGCTGTCCACTTGTTTGGGAGGTTGCAGGCCTGCCCAGTCCATGATAGTACACAGAGCACCAAGCCAAGATTATTACTTAATGTCTATGGATGAAGATGACACTTATTTGTGTGTTAAGCTTTTGCACTTATTTTTGTCACAATATAGTTTAGTTGTAGGAACTAGTAGGACCTAAATAAAAAGTTGTTCAATGTATCATATGTCTTCTTTCAACATCATTTGCTTTTTTTTCTTTTTTTTTTTTTTTTTTTTGTCCTATTATATCCTCCATCCTCAGAGATTTTTGCCATGGACATAATCACATTATTTTACAAGTCAATAACTAGCAATAATTTCCTTTTTAATTAATTCAAGTTCTTATAGTGCATATCAAACATCAACTTTCAAAAATATACATTTTTAAATTTTAAATTGACACATAATAATTATACATATTTATGGGGTACACGGTGATATTTCAGAATACATATAGGATGTGTAATAATCAAATCGGGTAACTGATGCACCCATCACCTCAAGAACTATCCCTTCTTTTCAACTCCCAATTTTTAATAAATTTGACCTAATAAAAAGTTTAGGAATCTTTGCCCTAATGACCCCAAAGCTGAAATCCCCATTTTTCCATAAAGAGCCATATAAGAAATGTTTCAGGTTTTGTGTTTGATTGATGATTCCATGAAGTTAAAGAGTCCAAAATTCACTGCCCCCTTTAAAAAAAAATGTCAGACTGCATTCATTTGTACTATGTATCTCACATAAATATTTTAAGACAAATGCAGTGGAAATATTTTCATGTTTCCATAATCCAAAGTTGGCCTTCTCTGAATGAGCTAGAAGAAAATTTACTAGGAAACACCATCCGAACCAAGGTCTTTCAAGTCATTTCAAATTTGAGGTTTTTCTTTGCAAAGCCCAAGGCTACAACAGCTTTTGCCTTATGACAGAGCTAGTGTCATTCATTTTATAATGCAACAGGGTGCGTGAGTTGCTACTCACCAAATAGAGCACAGTGAAACAGATAGGACCACAGAAGACTAGGGCACATGCAAAATAGGACAGAGGATCCCTTTTCACTTTACCCTTGACTGGTACCATAAAAATAACTTGAGATATATAATATGGAATTCTAAAAGATGAGACTTATAGGCTAATTGAAGCCTACTCTTTCTGTTTTTAAAAGCAGGTTTGACAAACCACTTCGGAATTTTTAAGCAAGAAAGCTTGTGATTCCTCCTTTAAATCTGACAAATATTTAGGCACTTGAAAGATGAAAGTAGTAAGAGAATGTGTATATCCAAATGCAGATTGGTTTTGTTTTGTAGTTTTGTTGTTTTGTGGAGCAGTTAGAACTGCTGGTCTTTGGGCAATTTGGCTCATTTTGAGGCATGAATAGGAAAGGTCAAGTTTGAGTTCCAGCATTTTCTTGACAGCAAAATGAAAATAGGTGTGGCAAAAGTAATTCTTATCTAAAAAAATAAATGTAGATTTTCAAACCTTCAAAGTATAGTGGTCTCAATTCTGCCATGTTTAAAATCACAGAATAGGCTGAAAACATCACTTAGGGATAGGACAAAAATTAAACAGAAATGTTAAAAAGTTCATTTTATTATTTTTTGTAATTTACTTTTTCTAATGATCAGCCTCCTAGATGAGAAGGAAGACAAATGTGAACAGTGAGTAAGATGGCAAGGTCATGGTGAATCTTAATTTCTGTTTTATACTTTTCCATTTTTTTTTATAACCACCACGTATTTTCTAGCAGAGGCAAGCAATAAGTAAATATTCCCTGCTTAGATTCATAAGAACTCTGGCATGACCTTCTCCAAAGGTCATGGAGAAGCTTCCCAGCTCTACCCTCTCCCTCAGCGACTAGAATAAGCACAAGGAAGCATCTGACACCCTTTCTGATGTCTGACTGCTGACAGTTGTCAGACCCCATCTGTTTCTCCCACCCTTATGTGCCACAGGTGGACAAGTTATTAAGAAAGTCCTGTTCCGTGGTCCCTTCTTTGGAGCCAGTGGGAGACTCATAATAAAATTATGGACCCTTCTCCATAATAAAAGCCCAGATCCAGTCTCTTTTCCTGGCTCTGAAAGGCCATTTCAGACTTGCTTGAGGAGCCTCTCTCTGCAGATCTTAATTATAGAACTAACAAAGCTTCCTGTATCTTCTTGGGATGCATGTGGCATCTTTAGTCTTAACATCTGAACCAAATTCGGGTGGGGTCCCTCCTGTTTTTTTCAGAATGGCCACACAGGGAACCCTTTATTCAATGTTCCCATAATACTGCATACTATTCTCTATGACTACACTTACTAAACCTTTTACAATCTACCTCCATGTCTGTATGTCCCACTCACTATACACTATTTAAGAACAGGGGCTATTCCCTATTCATTTCTATTCTTTTTCCAGCAGTCCCAGTAATATAGTAGCTATTTGTAAATGTAAAACAGTTAGTGACTGCTCTACAGATTTCAAGAAGACAACACATCCATTCTTTCTTTTTCTACATTGATTCAAATAAAATCTGGCCACCCTCACAGGCAGAGGTTACAGGAAGGATAAAATCTCTTCCAGGGTAGCTCTCCTGTCTTCTGTCGCAGTAGAACCAAGAAATTTCTGCACACCAGGAAACTAGAGAAAGGCAAAAGGAAGAACAAAGCTTTCAATTCATTCTGGTTGTATTTCCTTGTTCAGGTCCTTGGGGGTTATCCGAAGTTGTAGGCCCTGCTGGCGATGCCTCTAATGCCCAGCTCAACCTCAATGTACTCAGGCCCCAGATAAATGCAAAAGCTCCTCCAAGAGGTGTTTCTGGCCTCTTGTAAAGGATTATTGCAGATTATTACCACTGGCAGAATCTGCCATGGGTCAAACCTGCTTCCCAACCCCCTATTTTCTCTCATCCATTTCCTTGCTGTACCTCAACTGTTGAGAATTATTCGTTTCCTTAAAAACTCCACACATTAAAAGTCCAAACTCCCATTGTGGCTACACTTGACAGTAAGCCTTGAAGGAAATATTTACAGTTCTAAGAGTCCATAAGGCCGTCTGGGGGATTAACTAATGGTCAGCTTGTAACACCCAGCTGAACTGAATCAGTGTGGTTCTGGACATGGAAAGCCCACCTGAGAATTGTTGCCAACGACATAAAAAGGAGAACTGGAGGGGAAGATGATGTGCTGCAGATTCTCCTGGAGAAGCTTGTCATGCTGATATGAACTCAGCTTTTCTCAACATCAGAAGAGCTTGGGTCCTCACTGTCACTGAGGAAGGCTGTGTTTCTGTTTGAGGAAGCTCTGGTCCTTACCTTGGGTATCACTTCCTGGCTCCAGTGCAGATCTTTTAGCTTGGTGGCATGGATCCTTCACCCAGCTGATGAAGACTTTCTAGCTTCCACCACTGACCTTCAGGCCTTCACAGTGTGGATGCCTGATAGAGACTTGCATGAGACATTGCTGTGGGCCCTAGGCCTCCAGCTGGACTCATGCAGGACATTGCCACGGGATCTAGGCCCTCAGCTAGATTCTTTGGGTCTCTAGCGAGTGGACAGATCGCCTGAACTCCTTTGCATTTGGCTCTTTGGGAGAATATTATAAAATAATCTTATAAATTATGTGTCCTGTAGTGAATCTTTTCCCTTGTAAACTCTGACTATAACAGGGTGGAAAACTCTGATCCAATAGAATCAATGTCCTTCTGAGATACTCGAGAGCGGGCTCTCTGTCCATGTGCTTGTAGAAGAAAGGCTACATAGGCACACAGTGAAATGGTGTCTTCCTGCAAGCCAAGAGAAGAGACTTCAGAATGACGTCTACCTCGTGGCATCTTGACTTCCAGTCTACAGAACAGTGAGGGAAATTTCTGTCATGCAAGCTGCTCACTGTGTTGTATTTCTGATGACAGCCTGAGCAGACTAATATACCATATTCATGCGAGACAACCCCGACTCGAACTACTGGTTTATCTTCTTGGTCAATGATTAATTTTCAACAAGCTTATTACAAGTAATTGTTTAATGAATAAAAATTAATTACTTAAGTTCCTTAAATAATTAAATATAAGATGCTTATTTTAGTATTGGCATGGGAGAGGGCGAAGATAAGACCATTTACTGTGATATGTAGTATCTTTTTGTTGATTTTCACCACCATATTTTATATATTTGTAGGGATTCCTTTATGTTTAAATTTTTTAAAAGCTTTGTTTGGATATAATTTACACCCGTGACATTCAGCAATTTAAATCATGGAGTTCTATGAATTTTTCATACATATACAACCCAGAAACCAGTACAACAAATAAGTTATACAACATTGCCCAAAACCGTTCCTCCTTCCCCTTCTCAGTAAATTCCCACTCCTACCCCTGCAGCCACTGATGTGCTTTCTAACATGAGTCTTCCTTTTTGGAAATGTCTTACAAATGGAGTCACAAAATA
>RJWT010052922.1:0-10491 GCA_004365215.1 Cuniculus paca | reverse complement strand
CCACAGCCATATATATGAACCCATGTTTATCGCAGCACAATTTGTAATAGCTAAATCTTGGAAACAACCCAAGTGCCCATCAACTGCAGAATGGATAAAAAAGATGTGGTATTTTTATACAGTGGAGTACTATTCAGCTATAAAAAAGTTAATCTTGAGGCTTTTATAAGTAAATGGCAGCAATTTGAGACTACACTTGTGTATTTTTTGATTGACTTTTATTTTGGGAGGTCTGATTTTTTTGAGTGCTTTATATGTTCTAGATGTAAGATCTGTGTCTAAGAAATAGCTGGAAAAAATGTTTGCCCATTCTGTAAGTAATGGTTGTTGTTTGTTTGTTTGCTATTTTTTTCTGTAATTTGATACGTTCTCAATTTTGGTTCTTGTTAATATTTCCTGTGCAACTGAGATTTTGTTCAGAAAGTCCTTGCCCATGCCTATGTCATCAAGTTTTACCTATTTTATCTTCCAGCACATTGTTTCTGTTTTAATACTTAGATCTTTGATCCATCTTGATTTTAAACTAGTACATAATGAGAAATATGGATCTATATTCGATCTTCTGCATGTGATTACTTTTCCAAGCAACATTTATTAAAGTAGTCATCACTATAACTTTATCAGAAATAAGAATTACAATTTAAAAAATCCAGTTGAGGAGCTGTTAGACTGTGATGGCTCTGGCTATGTATTTTCTTTTTCCAGTTTTTCTTTTTTATTAGTGTTTGTGTTTGAGACCTTGATCATCACAGGCCTTGGGAGGAGCTGGTGCACATGCATAACACATCTTAATTCCTTCTTCATCCTCTCCCCACCCAACCCCTCCCTCCATCTCTCCATACCTTCCCCATTTGAGAAACACCTTTCCCCTTACTTCCTAGTATCCTTTATTTTACTCTTTATTTTATTTTTGATTTCTCAGATAGGCGAATCCATGCAATGTTTATTCCTGTTTTATTTCACTTAACGTTATGGTCTGTACCAATCAGAAACCATGAAGGGATCTGAATAGAATCTCTCTCCTCTAAACCAATAAATTACATTTTCCTTGTCCTCAGTTGATGTCCTTGTCCTCAGCTTGTCTCCAAGGATGCACATTGGAGCATCTCAAACCTGATTCTAGAATCATAATTAAAGCCAGTGAGGATTTGCAAGACTAGATTTGTCTAATGTTGTCTATTAAGAACTAATTTCACTTCTTGTCCAAATCTGAATTTATCCTGAACTTAGTCTGGAATCAAGGGGACTTGTTCATAAGTACCCTCAAACCTCAACACAATGTGTTATATTTAATCCCTTAAATTCCTAGTACTTATATGTCAAAACATATCTTTTGATAGATACAGAAACTACAGATTTAAAAGTTTAACCTGCAAATTTCCAAAATAATAAATGTGATAGTAATAAGGTTATTCTATGCATAGCATGAAAGAAGTCTTACCAATTTTATAAACTTGTACTAACTTTTTATTCTTATAATACATTTGTTTAAAAAGATACGTGTTTTTAATGATGTTAAGTAACTCAATGACATTAGTCTAACCTAAGAGCTAAAGCTAAATGGACCTTTTTAGTATATCCAATGAACCTGACTGTAAGTGCCCACAGATGTAAATAAAAGAGGTTTATATTTTATATAATAACTAACATACATAGGATACATGTATTGCTTATAATAAATTTTACAAATTTATTACCGGGACACCCAAGCCTGTTAAGATCTACTAAATATAACTTTAAAGTAATGCTAATTCAGAGGGTGGTGGAGAGATATGCATCATCTGTGGACAATTTGATAGCCTGTGATATGTGTAACCAATTGTTCTTATTTACATTAATTTGCATTGTGAAAAGCAATTTTACAGTTTCAGTCAGACTTAATAGGCAATTTGCAGAAGAGTGCCTAATGGCATAGTTACTTAAGTCTGCCCCAGGGGGCCTTTCTAGAACTGATATGAGACTAAACCTTTTAAATGTTCAATTGAACATCTTAAGAAGTCAAAAAGTCTTTAGCTATTAGACCCAGTTTGCATTTGCTTTGTCGTATTGAGCGCTGCTACTGAAGACTACCTTGCACTCAAAGACTTTTTAAATAGATTACATTCTACACAATATTGTAACATATTCCTGATAAGATTTTCTTCAGAATAATATTTAAGACAATGGAGACTCCAGGTAGGTCAAAGTGTAGATAATATGCCTTTGGTTCATAAGACTTGAAATAGTTGTATTTAATAAAGCATATGTTAATATGCCTAGAATTATATTTCCTTTACGGCTTAAGTAAATAAAGCATTTGCAGATGTAACTTCTTAACATTTTCCCGACTTTCTCATGTACAGAGTATTTTCACATACTGTTGCTTTTAGTTATTGTTTTATCTTCTTTTATGACTGTTACTTTCCTTATTATTGAGCTTAGCATATTTTCAGACACTTAGTAGGCATTCAATAAATACCTACTCAAGTTTTTGATTACTGAGACATAGCACAGGTTTTATGTCAAGGTAATATCTTGGAGAGCTGAAAATTCAGTTGAATATTGACTGTGCTTGCCCTCCATGATACTAAATCAATTTTATTGCTGCCGCATATCAATGGGGAAGGTCATCTTCCCTGGAAGAGACTACCTTCCACCCTTTTTACAGCTGATTGTGCCTTGCTGATGTAACAATGAAGGTCACTGGTTTCAGGCAGAGATAGGTCTTTCTCTGCTCAGCTCTTCTAGGAAAAGCAATAGGAGGAGAACTAGACAGGTTAATCTAGCTCCACAGCTGTTAAAGCTGTACAAATTATCTTTCCAGAAATCTACACAATATATTCTTAAAATGCCCATGGATGAACTTGACAACTTACAGTGATTTGAAGCGTTCTGCACCATTGAATGAAAAACAGGAGTCTGAAGCTTGAGCAGGCTTTGCTAGCAAAAACATTGACATTCCCCAAGCAGAAGATACTGTCTTATCTGGAATGTATTCTTATATGGTCTGATTCGTGTAAAATGAAGAGAATATGGAGGTCCAGGAATTGGCTTAGAAAATGGATTGCTTCAGACTGCTGGTAACACTTGTTTTTTTAAAACAAGGTTCTGTATAACTCAGAAGTAATAGAGAAAAGTACTGGGTGTCCTGGCATGGAATTTTCAGAATTTCCAAGTGTCTTTGTTATTTTTATATCTGCTTGCAGGTAGGTAGTGGCCTTTAGAACACAGTCCAGGGAGGTTGTCCTAAGGCATTGCTTAGGTGCAGGTGAGTGGAGAGGGAATGGTCTCTTAGCCCTAAATGTACTTCCTCTATTAAGATCACAGACGACAGATGAGAGCTGGAAGTGTACAGTGCTATAAAGACCTGGCCTCAGCTCTACCCCTGTAATCACTTCTGGAACAGTTTCGCGGTCTCAAAGGTATCTGAGATGAGTCCTGGGCAGGCTTGCATCTTTATTTCCTACAAGCTCTTTGAGGGAGGGTATTTGTGAAATTCTGTAGCTTACCAGAGCATTTCTGCTTCCTTAGATTTTCCTGTATATGTGTTTTGAAAACCTGGTTTCCCAATGAGATGACTGTTCCGGTTCTTCACAGTGGCAGTGACACACAGGGCTTCGGATGAGAGCCGTGTCATAGCAGGTGCCATGGCGCTCTGTGGACAGAGTGCTCTTGTGTATTTGTTTTAGACAGGAGAGTTAAGAGATTTCACTGTTAGAAGGTTGGATGCAAAAGCAGTTTTTTCATGTGAGCACTCTGATAACCAATTTCACCATCGACAGAATACACTACAGGTAAACACATGGTGCACAACACTTATTTCACATCAATTTTATTCTTCCTTCCGGACAAAGGAGTTAGAGAAAGAGGGAGAAAAGGATTAAGACCAAATTCAGTTAAATATCCCAAAACTATAACATGAATTGAAAAGAAGATTACTCTCAATAGTGATATTAGATGTTATTTTATTTATTTATGTTTTCTTTAAATTAGGTCATTTAATGAATTTAAATAATTTTTCCAATTCTTTTTCTTGTTCTTTAAATGTGCTTCCCAGATTAGCACCATTGGATTTTAGAAATGTAGAATCTTTGGTCAACATTCCCAGATCTACGGAACCAAGAAGTGCATTTTAACAGGATTCCTATAAGATTTATAGTCACAGTAAAACTGACTGGCTTGTATGGCATATCAACTCTCCTTCTTTAACAAGTGAGAAAACGGAGACCTAGAGGATTTAAACCTGAGGCTCAGGCTCACAGCCAGAGATAGAGACAGCTGGGGCCCAGGTAGAGACAGGTAAGACCAGATGTGCTTTCCCTTATCCCCCCAACACTCCTATGGGTGTGCCCTTCTTCTCTGTTGTAATCCTAGGACTTGGTTCAGAAATTACTGTATATGACAGTGATTGGAGTGGCAATAGGGAGACAAGCTAATGTTTAGAAATGGAAGATAAAAGTCTGCTATTCCTATCAGCTTGACACATATCTCCAGAGGGAAAGAGCTGCAAGGGCAAATGCGCAACAGAAAGATTTAAGGCAGGCATGGTGGCTGCCAGGTAAAACCACTGTGGATATGGAGTTTCTTCCTGAGTTCTCTTAGTTGCATGAAGACAGTAAATCTCTCAAAGAAGCTTGCCATGGTTGGTGATGCTTGGCCTACCCAGTATTTCTCTCCGCAGTGTCTTTCCAGAAGAGAAACAAGGGATTTGAGCCTGCGCTTGCATAGCTAAGCCCTCTTCTTTGCTGAGTGATTAGAGAGCAGTGTGGGACTGCTGACTTTAAACACCTTAATAGAATGAAATCAGGGATGTCATTCCTCTTTTTAAAACACTGATATCCATAGAGAGATGTAAATCTAATATTTTGACATATTGAAATTAACAGCTACAATGGTTATTTGCATATGACTATTGCATGTCCTGGGACCTTTTAAAAGCTCAGAATATTTTTTGCCTAAAATTGGAAACCAGAGAAAATAGGATTTGTGAAACAGATGAGTTTGCCCTATGCTTTAGTGCTTTTTAATATAGAATGAGAGCATTTACTTGTAGAAAATAATTTTGCATTTGAAACTTATTTACCTATTTATTCATTTTACACTTCACACATTTCCTCCAAAGGATTTTAGGGCAAATTCAGGGATAGATTTATTAAAAGAAAATAAGTAAGATAATGAATTAGGGCCACAAACAAAAATGCAGATGGCAAAATACAGAAAAGACAAGTCAATCTCTAAACTATTTACTAGCAAGTGTTTTAAATTTAATAGATTTGAGATGTAATTTTGTTTTTCACCTCCCAATAACTAGGCAAAACAAAGCTATATTATGAGTAAGAGGTTTATTGTGTCTATAGCAAGAAAACTCAAAACAACATTTTAACTTTTTCTGATCCTGCAGTTAGGATGGCCTGTGGTTTTGTTCCTTTCAAGGACTCACTTTTAGATCATTTGTTTTATACCATTTCATAGAATACTCTGATACATAAATTTCACATAAATAATCACCCCTTTGAATCCACTAAAAAATAAAATTTGGACATGAAATCAATATAGAAAGTGAATGCTGTATGTAACAAAATATTAAGTACTTTTTGAAGTGGCAGATATTTTGTTTGGAATAGGTAAGGATTTTGGTATTGAACATAGAAAGTAAAATGCATTATTCTTTACAAATTAGCTACGAGGAGCTATTGACACATGTTAACAGTCTACATAGCAGAAAAATACATGCAGAAAGTCCAGAAATGAGCAGAACAAGTGTAATCTAACTACCTAAGCATCAGACCTAACTACCTAAACAATATGAACATACATTTTACAGGGCACTTAGGTGACATGCAGCTGTTAATTGGCTAGCTGGCTTTCACATGCTGTCAATTAATCTTCCAACCCATTAAGGCCTGGCATGGCACTAGAGGAAAGCAATCACAGTAATCTTTCAAACTGGGATACAAAGATTATTCTACTAATTAGTATCTTCTCTTTGCTTGAGAGCAATTGAAGTCTGTGTTGGCATAAGCATGCAACTTTTAGCAATTTTCCACAGGCTTTCTTTAATTCTTTTTATATGCCTTTCTCTTTTACACTCTCCTGTTCTTTGATCTTTTCTTAAACACTTTTTAAAGTTTTCAGTGCAATACATGGCCATTTCTTTTCAGTTGAAACAGAATTTAATGATCACCAGAGATCTCATTGAAAAGAATATAGATACTAGCAATTCTGGAAACCTCCTAAAGTTTTATGTGAAGTGTTTTATTATATCTATATCTTCTATTTAATTCTGTGAGCATGTATTTCATATTTATTATGTGCAAAGCCCAAAGAGTAACATAGATAGCTGTGGTCACTATCTTCAGCCTAATTTAAATCAGAGGAGATTGAAAGAATGCAAATGATTATTTAACTACAAGTATAATACATACAATGGTGGTAAAGCATGAGGCACCATGGGGGTACATGGTTAAATTAGCAAGGGAAATTATTCCCGAGAAAGCGACTTTGAACTCAGCTCCCATAGATGAGTAAGAATTAGCTATGAGAAGGGCTATGTGAATTAAAGGCTGGGAGTGAGAGGCATAAATTAAACAAAGCAAAATCATTAAAAATATTTCCTGTAGGGCCTGAGGATTTCATATTCCCATGTCTGAGGTAGGACAGTTAAACTGTAGCCACAGTGACTTTCAAAACTGTGAAGAAAATATCATCACATTCCACCCATTCTCACTCATTGCAGATAACCTGCGGGACTCAGTGATGAGGGTCTTGCTGGAATTCACATACCTGGACTCGGCCTGAGCAGGCCACAGTATGAAATTTTAAATTCCGTGCTTTTGCTATGGGTGATTTTATGGTTCAATTTGAGTGGGATCAAAGATACCCAAATCTCTATTAAACTTTATTTCTGCCTGTGTCTATGAGGAGGTTTGTAAAAGAGTGGAATTTGAATCACTGGGCCATTCATCTTCCCCAAATTGGGCAGGCATCATTCAACTCATTACGGTTCCAACTTGCACAAAAAAGATAGTGAAAGAGCTAATTCTCTCCATCGTTTAAAAATCTGAGAATCTATGTTCTGTCCTTGAACCACAAAACTCTTGGTTTTCAGGTCTTTGAACTCTCAGTTGTTTCACCTTCCTTTCTGGTTCTCCAGCTTGGAGATGACCTAGCATAGCTTCCATCATCATGCGAACCAATCCTGAAACATGTTTCCATCTCAATATATCTACAAATATCCTATTGGTTCTATTTCTCTGGAGAATTTTGACTGATAACACTGTGAACTTGCCCATTTTTATACAGTCTACTCAGAGCTGCTCCTTGAATCTCAACAAACCCCTTTATTCCTTCTCTCCTAATAACATACAGACTGTTGTTAATTAGAGTAAAATTGCGATTAGAAAAGTAGCACCTTCCTCCCAGAAGGGGAAACACAATAGGCTCAGTAAGAAGCACATAAAGAGAGAAGTGTCCCCTGAATATAGCATGTTCTGTTTCAATAAATACAGTAATTTGGGAGGGGTAAAAGGGCCAACTCGAAACAGGTTCCAGCCTGCTTTCCACTGTGATAGCCAATATATCAACCAGCAAGAGCTCACTTCGCATAATGAAGCCGAGGGCAATGCTAATCAGTTTTATCAAAAAGCCTAATGGGGCCTTGTTCTGTAACCAAAGTTAGCAAAGATGAACCCTTTAGTAGTGGAGACCTAGAATCCCATACATTCAGTCTGGTATATTCAATCCTGTACATTCGAATGACTAAGTCACATGGCCCAGTGGCACACAGGTATGTCAGATCGGTCCAGAAGATTCGAACAGCTCCTTAATCCTGCTATTTCAGGAACTGCAGCTCTTGGTTGTATGCAAATGCAGGGCCTAAAAATTATCAAGCTTCCTTAGAGTGGGATCCATTAAAAAGATCCAACTAGCTAAACCGGAAGTCACAGATGAGGAAACAGATTACAAAAGTAACCTCAATATATTCTGAAATAAGACAACCCAGTATTAAAATCAGTAAATAGCTTAGAAATTTATTTGTTCTACTTTTTATTGGTGTTGTTTCATAAGAGAGAGTGATGCAAAAGCAGCCTCTTTCTGAGTTTTTGTCAGAGTATTTCTCGGGAGTGTGAAAGAGTCTTGCATATCAGTTGCTAAGAAAATCAGGTACTCTCTGGTTGAAAGACAACGCAAAGATGTATTTTCTATAGGAACACTGATGCAAATGAATTTAGTGATTATTTAATAGGAAATTTCCAAAAACAAAAAGGAAAGTGAAATAAAGTCACTCATTGGATTATCATGTAGCTATTGAAATGAATGTTATAGTGACATTAACTATATATATATATATATATATATATATATATACACATATACATATAACTGCAACATAATAATAAATGAAGAATTCCAAAAGATTAAACAATGCATGGCACAGCCGAAGAAATTAAGAGCAACCTAAAAATGACTTTTACGTATGTGATTAAAGCATGTAAAAATGAAAGCTAGAGAATGAACGATGAACACAGTAGCCAAGGTTGGTTCACATTGGGGAGAAAGGCATTTGGGCGATGGGAAATGATGTTTCCTGGTCCAGGTTGTTGCCGCAGCCCAAGGTTTTCTTGAGGTGCTGGATTCTTATGTATTTATTTTCTTTTTAAAGATCCTCAAATAGGTATTTTAGATGGATAGCAAATATAGCCTTGATTTGTTTTCTCCCTGCATTTAGACTCTGACGCTCCTCCTATTAGAAGTGAAAGTCTATTTATTGGCCTGCTGTTGAATCTGTGCTGGCCTTGAGGCTTGCTTGGACGATAAAAGGCAGAGGAAGTGATGGTGTGCCAGTCCTTACACTAACCCTCCAGAAAGCTTGCATGACTCTGCCTGCTTTTTTCATCTGAACTGCCACACCAAAAACAAGTCTAACTTGGCCCATGCATGCCAGGGAGCCCCGTTCATGTGTCAGGAACACCTCCCAATCCTCAGCTGACCTAGGAGTTAGCCCATCCAGGACCAAAGAAACTACGAAGCCAAGCTGTAGGTTCTTTAGTAAAAACAAATGTTTGCTGTTATGTTATTGATTGCAATAACTAGAAAACATATCAAAAGCATCATATGTGGACACCTCATACACAAAAATAAGAACAAAGAATGAAAGAAGTAAGGGGGTAAGACAATGGAGAAATAGTAATGACTGAATGAAACATACCTTTTTCTAAGTAGTGACATAGATTGGTATGAGAATAATAGTGTAAATATAAATTCATAACATTCAATAAGACTCACTGGAAGTTTGACATACTCAGGGATGTCATTTTCTGAGGGGCAGCCACATGTGCTGACCCATCTCACTGCAACCCTACAGATTCAACTTGCCAAAATGTATTTCAGAAAGGTACCACAGAGATGTATCTTAGCTAGATATTTGGCTCAATTTTGGGACAAAATCCTGGAACAAAAATATTTGAGGAGTTAATAGCGTTGTTTGAAGTCATTAGTTTATGACCCTTATAGATATGGAAACGGAATTTTGCAAAAGTTAACTTGCTCGCAGACAATCTATTTGGTAGGCTCTGTATTCTAAACATCTTTCTTCAAAGTCTTTCTCGAGGAGACAGGATCAAACAGTCTAGGGACTGAATAGTTGATTTATTTCAAGAGAAGGTGCCTCTCTTCTCTTCCAACATCTTACCCTCTTCGATATTTAAAGAATTGTGTGGCTTGATGTGGTGCTTCCTGGCTATAATCCCAGCTCTTCGGAGACTGAGGTCAAAAGATTGCCACGATTTTGAAGCTAGTCTGGGCTGCATAACCCTGTCTTAACACAGAACAAACAAAAAGAAGTGTGGAGAAGGGATAGAGTGGAAAAGTGTTTCTAAGTAAGAACAAGTCCTAATCCCCGTCTTCTTGCTTGAGTGATTCTCAGGTAAAAGGAAGAAAAGAAGAAAACTGACCCTTTTAGGAATTTGAAGGTAAATCTGAAACTTGGTGGTAGCGTTTATCACCTCAAATATATTATTTGGCAGAATTCTTAGACTTCTGTTCTGCAGGGGCAAGAAAGAAAGATCCCCGAGAGATAAAGAAGTGACAGTTGTGACCCTGAAAGATCATTTTATTTGAGCATTGGAGCAAGACCAGGTAAAGCAGCTAGAACTGTCCCACGCAAGGGGCACCTATAACATCGTAAGAGAGATGCCGTCTGTGGACTGTTGTTAACTTTCAGGTAAGAATAGTCATGTGGGTAGAAAATAAACATGGGTATTCTCAAATTATGAAATTTTCTTAGATTATTTGCTTTATATTCCAGAGCCATGAAACACTTTTAAAATGTAAGACTTACCAGGGGCCAGCTGTGCTTGGTATTTAGAGATACCTCTTAACCATAGCATTTTGTAAATTTTTTCGTGTATTTTCCCTAGGTCTTTAATCAGTTGTTTCTGATCTTCTAACTAATACTGAATATTTTCTTCACAATATCTAAATCTGATTATATAGCTGAATTAAGTGGGAAAC
>RJWT010052921.1:0-10491 GCA_004365215.1 Cuniculus paca | reverse complement strand
CAACTATAAATAAAAGACAACATCCTGCCTCATGCCCACTGTCTTGATTACTTTTCTGTCATTGTTGAGACTTTTACCTGACACCCAAAATGAAGCAAGGAAAGGCTTATTTAGTTTACAGATTTTGGAGGTTTCAGTCCATACTCAACTGGTTGCAAGGCAGGGTAGCATGGCTGAGGGGCAGCTGTTCATGGTGGCTGCAAGCAACAAGAGTGAAAGGACAAAAAAGGGGAAAGCATGCCTCCTTCCCTGCCCTATATTGTATGCAGGCTCCACACCCCTGGGTGGGTGGGTGCAGCACTCACACTGCCAATCCCAGCGCTAGACAATGAACCAATCACAAACATTAGACTCAGCCACTCCCATGACTGCAGGAGGCTTGGGGGGCCACCCAGACACAAAACATAACACCCATCTTGCCAGTTTCCATGTTTTCCCCACCTTAGACCTGCCTCACTTTGGGGTTTTTCTCTATAAAAGTCCCTAGAAAAGATAGTCTTCAGCAACCCACTTGGGACCCTTTCTGTCTTTATCTCAGACAGAAGCTTTCTTTCTCTCAATAAATATATTCTGCTCTTAAATAAAAGAGAGAAGGAAAAGAATGGAAATGAATGTGTATATGGACTTTACCAGTCATACTGAATATATGATGTATCTTTCCTTTGGATTGCTAAGAACCATCAAAACTGAAGGTAATATCCATTCTTAAATCAGCTTACGAACGCCTAACTCAAAAACCAAACCTAAAGCCAACAAAATAATTCAAAAATGCTTAAGTATTCAACATGAAGACTGATGGTATTTTAAAGTGAGACTTGAGAAAGCTAAGAAGACTGAAAAAGGAAAACACACATCATCAGCAAGGAGCTTCTTACATTTGAACCTATCAGTAGTAAATGATATGGACAGAGACTAACACATTACAATCAACAGTGGAAAGATGCTGGTGCAGAACTATAAAAGAAGCTGCGTGAAAGAACATTCTCAAATGTGTGGCTAATATCCAGCATTGTCTTAAGTCATACACCACACACACTCACAGACACACCCATGCACTCACACACACACGCACACACAATTGAAATTTAGATAATATCAGTGGGGTGATATTGCATATTAAAATGCAATGTGAGAAGTTATCATTCTAGCCCCAGTCCTTAAAATTACCACACCTGAATTTGGGAGGTTGCTTTGGAGAGAGTGAGGAATGAAATAGGGCATGACTCTAGTTTCTCTATGCTCACATGTTGGTACATGTGAAGCTGGATTGTACAAGAGTTCTTTCAGACTCCTGTTGATCCTAAAATGACCCTTGATTAATTGGAAAGCAGCCAATCTTCTAGTAACCTAGTGTGCTGACAGCTTGAGAGATGGCATACGGGGCTGAACTGATATCAGGAACCCGGGCAGTAGGGTGCGGCTCCCTGTATCAGCATGTGATAGCACCTAAAACTTTTTGTGGCCTAATCTGTTATCTTCCCGAAAGTTGCAAGTCAAGTTGGGTTCTGTCCTATTGAATCCAGGTGGGCTAAAATCCTGGATGGGTCACTGTCTTCCTAATCACAGCACTACTACCATGATTATCAAGGAGACAAAGAATGTGTAGGGACAGGGTGAGAATGACCATTCCCTAGTTGACCCCCGACAATTTTTGTAGCTCCTTGCTAATTCTTCATAGTTCTCAATACTTCCTTTTTCTCAGTGTCCTAGCTTTGAGTTTTCAAATTCCACGGTGTAATGACTATGATGATGTGCAGTTTACTCTGACGTGTTTTTAGGAAAGTCCATCAACTGTCAGCCGTCTTTGGGAATTGTCTTAGCTAGAATGCGTTGCCTTGTCTAAGGGCACACACCCTTTCTGAGTCAGAATAAAGCCTCAGAATAAATATTTCAATTCAGGCAACTTTGAAGAATTACCCACCGTCTCTGTGAGATTAACTGATCCTCTGGGAGGCTGTATGTATCACACACCAGCTCCACCTCTGCTCAGGTCTGCTCCTTCCCCTTCCTTCTAGGCGTTGATCCAAGCAGCTTTCACCAGTGAGCTTACTGCAGACAACCCTGCATCTCAGAGTCTGCTTCTTGGAGGACTCAGCTTGGGACATGCTTCCTCCTCTGTTTTGCTAAAGGGAAAAAAGGTTCATTCTGTTATCACTACATCTACTCATCCCACCTCCACCTGCAGCTTTCCAGGACCTGACAGAATTGGGTGGAGGTGGGGGAGGGATAATCTCAATGTGAGCCCTAATCTTTCTAGTAGCCTAACCTAATCCAGAACCCCCAGCTTACTAGAAGAGAAAATAACCTGACTTTTGTTATTCTTGGGCCAAAGTCATGGCAGCTCCCATGGCACGGCTTGGGTCCAGTGCTTTGCTACTCACCTGGCAGTGATATCAGGTCAGCACAGCAAGTCAAAAGGCTCCAGTCCTCTGTCTCTGTCTGTGTGTGAAGAATGAAGTGACCAGGACTGTACCTGGAGAGGAACCAGAGTAGAACTCAGGAGCAACTGTGCTGTCAATGTGAGTATCAATGGAATAGAAAAGAGCAAACAGTAGTTAGAGAGAAAAATGGATCCAGAGTCATCTCATGGTGTGAAACACTAGGAAGAGGAAAGACAGCATGGAGGGGAGGAGACCTGTGCTCAAGATGCAGAGGTCCTAGGTTGCCACTGAGCAGAGAAGGTGGAGGGGAGGGCAGCACTGAGCAGAGAAGTGGGGAAGAAAGTTAATGGCCACTGTGACATTCATCAGTGAGGCTAGGTGGTTCAGTAACCATAGCCACAGACTGTGGGCAGAAAACAGAGTACCGCTGCCCTTTCTGCAGAGGCATTTGAAAAGCAAAGAGCCCCACAGACGAACTCAGAACAAAGTGCTTGTTATGAGCAGCCTTAGCTTGAGCGCCAACTTCTCATGGTACCTGATTGACAGAGGTGTTCATAGTCCCAAACACAAGGTGCTCTGCTGACATTTGCCTCCAGCATGGACATCTCACATGCCTTGCTGGGGTCGGGGTTCCCTGAATCTGTCCTGGGAGATTCACAGAAACAAGTGCAGCTCCTTTGCTAGCCCATGCCTATGAACAGTATGCCATCGCAGGGGAGTCTTCCCACAAACGCCCCTCAAAGAGCAAGGCATAAACTGAATTCAGTCACGCATACTCTTCAGTTTTGCTTTGGTCTCTCAAGAAAAACCTTTACTAGAAAGGAGCAAAGAAGAGTTGCTGTAGATAACCATGTGGTAGGCAGCCTAAGCCAGGGACACAGGTTGAGGTCAAGTCACCAAACAGGGTTCCTGGCCTTTGGTACACTGAGGGTATTGTTGTGATTGCTGTTGTTGCTGTTGCTAGGTATCTCATGATGTTTCAAATGACACTGATTTTCACAGGACTTTCCCATAGTGGATCATATATGCACCAAGGTCCTCAGCCAAGGTGCATATGTTTTCTATTAATTAAAAACCAAATCTCCCTGAAGAAAATCAACTGACCTAGAAATTAAGACAAGAATAGTGGGAAATAAAAGGGGAGGAAGTAAAATTTCTCCATCTTCCTCTGCTTGTCCCTTTTCTACCAGTCTTTCAAAAATGTTTTTCATACCCATAGGACCCATAGTCTTCCAATGAGGACTTAAAATGAAAAGAGGAAAAGAGTAACCTACGCCAGAGTGTGCCAATCAATCACTGCAGGTCACGAGTAATTGCTAAGAACTGTTGCAGTTCGAAGACACAAACGGTAGTTCCCCATAACTGCAATGATTTACAGAGGAGTTACCTATGCTACATACAGGGGTAGGTAGTACCATTTTACAGTTAGAGAAAGACTCAAAGCTCGCTTTGCAACTTGGAAATGAACCTGTGTTCCAGCTGTTCTCCCAGAGCAGTTTTCTGTTGATCTGAGTGAAGCTGGGTTAATGCACTTTTTTTTTTCTAGCACTGGGGATTGAACCCAGGGCCCTAACATGCAGCTACATCTTCAGCCCTTTTTCTGTTTCTTTACTTGGAGACAGGATCTGGCTAAATTGCCTAGGCAGGGCTAGAACTTTGAGTACTAGGATTACACGTGTGTGCCACCGCACCTGGCTGGTGGTGCAGGCATCCATTACAATGACCTGGTGGCTAGCAGTCTAGCAGCTCGGAAGCAACTAGAGTGGCAAGCTAAAAGGAGAAGTCTGATATGGAATCGTCCCTTCTTCCGGGAGCTGTGTCCCTGAATGAGACAGCAGACTCGGGTGCTGCAAACACTCTGTGGCTTTGGCGTGGGCGCTCCTGATGGACAGAGGGTGAGGGCCAACTCCCAGGCCCAGCCATAAACACACACGCAGGCAGCCTGCTGTAAATCATTACAGTGAGTTTCTGGCAGGCCTCACTCTCTCATCTCACATTTACAGGGAGACCCTTGGGACTCACTAATCAAAGCCAAAATTTCAAATGAATGAAAACATATTCAATGGACGGGCTTTGAATATCTCTTCTTGTTCTACTTTTAATGGGGTCCACCCTTGTTCCCCGGAAACCAAGATGAATACAGATACTTGTGGATCACTTTCACCTGATTTAGCAGGTGAATTTTAGCAGGTGATTTAGAGCTGAACTTACAGTGTGATTAGGGTGGCTTCTTACATTTTTCTTACCAGTTACAATATTATAACATTAAAGCGCTTTGCTATAATAACCTATTTTTTCCATGTCTAGTGAGTGGGAGCTGAAAAGAAAGATGTTCATTTATATATTTGATTTTTTTGAGAGAGTCTCATATTGTAGTCCAGGCTAACATCAAACTCATGGTAATCCTCCTGCCTCAGCCTTCTGAGTGCTAGAATTCAGGCATAAACCACCATGCCCAGCTAACATGCTTTCATTTGCTAACATGATCTGATCATTGTCTGATAACAGAAGCCCTAGCACAAGTACATCTTTAATACTACAAATGATTTCTTTAATCAGGCCATAACTTATATCCAAATGAAATTTTTCCTTCCAGAAATATCTGAAGAAAAAATTTTAAGATTGCTTTAAAAATATTCTGAAGAAGACTCGTCCAAGACTATTTTAGTTTGTCAACTTGGAAGTACAAATTTGAATTTGTCTGTTAAAAATCAGTTGCCTTATTTTATCCTTCTACCTCATGTACATCGCTTGCTCCCATTAATGCATCGGGGTTAATATTCAAAATATTCAACAGTTGTCTAGGTAGTATACACACTAAGAGTACTCATCCCAATTGAATGCAGTGCTGTGCATGCTGCCTGGACACTGGGCAGTAAAATAGATAAGAGGATTCCAGTGCCGTGAGTAGCTTGGGATATTAAAAGCGTGGTACTACACCTGAAGAACAAGGTCTACCTTTGATAACTTTTAAACTTAGACAACATTAGGAAGCCAAAGGAACTGTGGCAGGAACAAGAAACTCAGAGAACAGTTTTCAGTGACAGTTCTTGCTTTCCACAGAAGAGGAAGCAACCAGAGACCTTAAAATATTTTCAGATACTAAAGGTTTATTTAAGGTTATTTCCTCAGCCGCAATGATATTTTGCAAATACAGCAGATGGCACTGCTTTGTCTATTATTGATACAAGGATGACTGTTTGCCCACGGCCATGGCCACCTAACATAAGTAATGCTAAGCAATTCTGGCTAAGCAATTTAGCCAGAATGCAGGATTTTGCATCTGTTTCTCTAATTCCATTTGCGTGAAGTCATTTAATGGATATGCTGCATCCTGTGCTGTTCCATATCAGCGCTCCTCACAGTGAACCATTTGGCTCCCCACTAGCTGTTTTATAGACAAGGCTAATGAAATGTTTTGGACACCGAGTCGAGGCTGTCCTTTGCTATGTGATATTTGATACTGCCCAGTGTCATCCTTTCTTGTCTGACCAAAATAAGAGACTCACTTACTTTGTGGGAGTCTATTGTTTTAGACTCTGCTATCCCAAGAATTTCTGGGTTGTGAAAATTCATTTTTATTCACTATTAGTTGTTTTTTAACCTCATTTCAGATTCTTCCTTCAGCTGGTTGCAGTGTAGGGCTGGAAACTTATGGGATTTTTCAATCAAGGGGACATGATGACCAAGATCAAAACCATAATATTGCTGCCTTGGATTTAGAAATACACTCAAACACTCTTTATTTGGTTTCTCTTTATCTCTGCTGTTAAAGCCAACAAGTAAAGATGACTTATTTTCCATAATCTCCACCTATCCGTATTTACATCAGTCCCTCAATTTTGTACCTCTTCATGTTACAATTATTTATTCACAGGTAGGATTCCCTTTAAAGAACATGAGTTCCTGAAACACAATGTATGTTTCATTGATCTTTTGCCCCCATCATTTAACACAAGGCCTGGTGTGTCATACAAATTATAAATACAGATGTGTGTGTGTCTGCATGTATAAGATAGAGACTCAAATCACTATGGTTCTTACTTGTTCAAGACTTTCATAGTTGATGGTGAGCCAACAGACCCGGCCTACATTTCCTTATATAAAGGAGGTAGTTCATGCTATGAGACAAGATTTAAAAGGAACCTATCAGCAAAATTAAGCCCCGGAATTAAGCCTCTTAGTAATGACTCCTTAACACTATCACAGACATATAAGTACTATAAAGATAAGACTCGAGTGTTGACTACATTCTAGAAGCAGCCTGAGCCCTTATTATTATCTTTAACAGCCACAAAGAGACTATAAAATACCCTATCAGATATATAATACAGACAAAAAAATATGTTAACTTGTTAGGCCATTTTAAAGTTGAATTCATATGTCCCTGAGGAATTCATTAACTGTGAGAAAGGGACTTGTAGTCACCAGACTTTTCCACTTCTTCTTTTTTTTCTGGTACTGGGGATCGAACTCATGACCTTGCACTTACCAGGCAAGTGCTTGAGCCACTGAGCTAAATCCCCAGCCCTGACCTTTCCACTTCTATAGTGCCACCTTGGCTTTCATCCTATGCCCTGCAACTATTTGTCACTCCATATAGACTTAGCTTAATCAGGATCACCATGAAGGTATGCTGTACTAAACATTTCTTAACATTATCTAGCAGCACATTCTCCTAAAGTATTTTATTATTTCTTTGTATTTAAACCTCTGTTTTCACATTTTATTTTATTTTATATTTTGGTCTTTTTGAGACAGAGTTTCACTATGTGGTTCAGGCTGGCCTTGAACTCATGTGTAGCCCAGGGTGGTCTCAAACTCACAGCAATCCTCCTGCCTCAGCCTCCCACGTGCTGGGATCATAGGCATGTGCCACCATGCCCGACTGTGTTTTTAAATTTTAGGATACTCTTCTTTCCATGAATCCAGAATTTTGTATGAATTTAAAAGTTTACACTTAACTCCAAGGCCTAGAAGTTTTAATAATAATGGGGTTCTTGTTGTTATTTCTGTCTTTCTGGATTTTTAATCTCCCTAAATGTGGTTTGGGTATGAGAAAAAATATGTATGCTAGCTGGAGTTGAATGGCTATGTAGAATACTGCTCTGTGAATAAATAATTGTAATATGAAGAAATAAAAAAATTGAGGGGCTGGTGTAAATACAGATAGGTGGAGATTATGGAAAATAAGTCATCTTTACTTGTTGGTTTTAACAGCAGAGATAAAGAGAAACCGAATGGTGTTAAATGGTCACTGTTAGGTGGAGTTACGTTCTACACCTAGTTGTGGGCAGATCAAAACTCACCGGGAAAGCTATATTTTTTGGCAAAGAGAAAAATCTTCTGTTAGCTTTTGCTGCTTCTCTTTTCCTCCTTTTAACTATTAAGCTTTGTTATATATGCCAAATAACATGTCTTAACTTCATGACAGCTATTGTAGTAAGGGCAAATCCATATAATTAAAGGAGAAATGTAGACTGAAAACCAAAGGTTTTCAACATACCTAGGAAGATAACTCTTGGAAGATATCCAAACCAATTTTTAAAATTTACCTGATTCCATGAATAATTTAAGACACAAAGAGCAGAATGCTTAGCACTTAGGTACTGGATAAACATTTGTCCAATGACTGCACAATTACTTAAAAAAATCTTCCTGTCTATTAATTAATTTGAATTCAGGTAAGCATCAGTCTTTTCAAGGGCATAAAGCGATGTGGCCAGTTTTGAAACGTTCTATGCTATACCAATAATTACCACTCCCTTGAAATATCAGAGTCCACCATGAATGGCTTGAAAGATCAACAAAGTTCTCTTGCAATTCACATATAATCTCTATACCTGGGCTGTCCAACAGAATTTCTTGCAATGTTGGAAATGTTTTATATCTGTGCTATCCAACACAGGGGCCATTAATCACATGTGGCAACTTAGCATTCAAAATGTGATTACTGTAACTAGGGAACTGAATTTTTGTTTATATATTTATATTTTAGTGCTGGCATAATTGAGCCAAGGAACTTGCACATGCTAAGGAAATACTCTTCTACTGAGCTATACCCCTAGATCTAAATTTTAAATTTTTTTTTAATTTAAGAAACCACTAGTGGCTACCACATTGACAAGCACAATTCTGCAAAGGGATCAGGAAAACAAAATTTGAAAGGTGGGAAAATACGCTTAAAGGCATTTTGATAAACCTTCATGTTATTTGCTCTTCTATAGGCACAGTTTCTTCATTCATCTTCTGATCCCTTTACAGTGATTGTTTTTACATTCCGTAGTTTCAAGGATGGTAAATGCTGTTTTGTCAACCAGTTCTTTGCTCTCGTGTTTCTCAAACCTGGCTGTGCATCAGCTCCACCCTCAGAGATTCAATTCAGCAAGTCTGGAGGGGACTGGGCATCTGTGTTTTTTAAGCTGCACAGATGATTCTGATCTGCAGCCAGGCTTGGGAACAACTACTTTACACAGAGACCCAAACCAGCAGCCCTTGGGCCAAATACACCCTCAAAACATATGTTCATCCCATACAGTGTTTTAAAACGTTTTGAGTTAGTTGCCAACTTTCACAAATTGTAATTTTTTTTATCCAAAAAGTAAAGACTGCCCTCTTCAGAAAAAGCATAATTTCTTTGATTCAGTGCTACTTGTTTGCCTCACATGGGCCCAGGCTTCCAACAGGCATTCGAGGTGGAGACCTCTCTCCTACCCCATACTTAGGCAATACTTTTTACTTGTCAGATCAGGAAATCATTTGTATTGATGTACCATTGCTGGGCTAGAGTGCCAACTATTCTATCAATAAGGCTGCATATAATCATTTGGCAGGCTGAAGAATATGGCTCTACCATCATCAAAACCCCTAAATAAATATGATAAAAATCTCAATAGAAAGATGAGTGATGGCTGGAAGAAGTCAAGATGGCAGAATAGGTGTAGGCAGCAATTATAGCCTTTCTTGGACCTGGAATCAAGGAAGCTGGAAGATAACTCATTAAGGAGAGAATAGAAAAGTTCTGAGAATCAAGAAAGAGGAGACAGGCAAGCTAAAAAAAAAATCATTGTGTTCCAGTTAATCTTAATTGTTAGCTTGATTGGATTAATATATTCCCAGAGAAGTGATTGGGTCACATGACTTCTATACTCACAATTAATTCAAGACATTCATACCTGAATGTGTTGTTAGGAAGTGAGACCCTGTTGAACATGAGTCAAGCAGGATTGTGGCTTTGAAGAATGTACCTTTTGCTTGTGATCTTCTCGTGCTCTGCTTCCTGGACTCCATGAAGTGAACAGCTTTGTTCCACCATGCCCTTCCTCTGTGATGTTCCTACCCTGGAGCCAGCTCACAATGGACTGAAATTTCTGAAAATGAGGCAAGTAAAACATTTCTTCTTTTAAATTGTATACATCAGGCATTTTGTCCCAGCAACAAGACAGCTGAGTAATATACACAAAGAAACGGAAAGACAACGTAGCAAGCCACATCAACCTGGGCTCCTGGGGTAGAGAAGAATTTGCCTCTACAACCATAAGGCAAGTGTGGAGAAGGCCAGCAACCCCAGTGATAAAACAACAAACTGGCAGCTTTCCCCCAAGAAAATCCAGTTATTACAACTGTAAATCCAGCATGGAGATTTAATGTGAAAGTGACTCCCCCTGAATGGCTAGCTTTGGAGAAGAAATCAATTGCAGTACTTGCCTTAGTTTGGAATGGTATAACCAAAAGCTGCTTAGGAAAGGAGATTATTTTTTGAGATTGAAGTACTCCAGGGATAAGAAGTCACAGAACAACTACACTTAAGAGTCCCTAGGGACAACATGCTGCAGTGACTGGATGAAACAGAACCACAAGACACAGTCATATAGAGGGTGAGGGGGTAGTCACAGACTCCCAAGAAGTTCAATCAGTGTGGAACTCATGGGATGAAAGACATGTGTAAGGCCCATCACACATGACTTTAATTATTTATTGTGGTACTAGAGATCTAACTCAGAGGTGCTCTAGCATTGAGCTACAGCCCCAGCTCATTTTTACTTTGAGACAGGGTCTTGCTAAGTTTGCCAGGTGGGAATCAAACTTGTGATCCTCCTCCTTCTTCAGC
>RJWT010052920.1:0-10496 GCA_004365215.1 Cuniculus paca | reverse complement strand
GTTGTTTCTCTTGCATGAGAAACCCAAAGGGTAAATAAAGAGCATAATAGGGGACAGATATTGGGAAGGAGGAAGAATACACTCAAATGGGAGGGGTAACAGTGGAGCAGGGGATGGGAAGGAGGGGAAAAGAAAAAAAAAGAATGGAAGGAAAAAATGGAAACAAAGCTTTTGTAAATGGGGAAGGGAAGAAGAGTTTAAGGGAGGGGAGGGGATGGGATGGGGAAAAAAGGATTAAGATATTTTTATACAGGTGCAAATTCCCTATAATAGGGGCCAGGGATTCAGCTCAGTGGCATAAGTGCCTGCCTGGCAAGGAAGAGGTGGTGAGTTCCATCCCCAGTACCAAAAACAAACGAACAAAAAAATCCAAATTCCCTATAATGAGGTGATCAATATGTATGACAAATATGTACTAATAAAAAATACAGTTAAAAAAAAAACACAGAACCTGAGCACAGAACCCCAGAGTCCTCACAACTGGGCCAGGTTAAGGCGAAACCTTTCCACTGTTGTAAACACTTCCCTGACTCTTAAAGATGTTCA
The DNA here is from genome assembly GCA_004365215.1 of Cuniculus paca. Taxonomy (NCBI): domain Eukaryota; kingdom Metazoa; phylum Chordata; class Mammalia; order Rodentia; family Cuniculidae; genus Cuniculus; species Cuniculus paca. Next base: position 9,950 of record RJWT010052920.1, on the reverse strand, counting down.
GGGAAGGGAACTTCAGCTCCAGCTCTCCTGTTATCTTCCAGACCAAGTGCCCTTCCTGAGATCCAAGCCTTCTTTCTCTCAATAAATATGTTCTAGAGCTGGGGATTTAGCTCGGCAGCATAAGCGCCTGCCTGGCAAGCGCAGGGTCATGAGTTTGATCCCCAGTACCAAAACAAAGCAAAGCAAAACAAAACAAAACTGTATTTCAATAAATATGTTCTGCTCTTAACCTCCATTGTTCCTAAAATTCACTCTTCTATTTTAGAAAACACGAACTAGTAACAAGTAAAATAATAATTTTACTTTTCATGTTTCTGCCCCAGTCACGATGGCCAGCAGCTGACCACTGTCCTTCATAAACTAGATCTCCCGTTTGTTGAGACTTTTTCTAAGTTAGCCTTCCATCTTATCTGATGAAATACGTTCCAATGGAGTGAGCTTTCTTCCCAGAGCTTGTTCGCTGTTTATCACGTTTTATTATCTCATCTGAACTGTATAATGAAAACCTTTCTGAAATTTAAGCACAGTGGAAATGTTAGCAGTTATTCGAAGTCTTGTTTCTCTGGCTGTTCAGGCCCTCATAAACTGTGTTGACTTCAGTGATGAGTTGGTTATCACTCTATTGTCCAATTCTGATTCCAAGAGGGAACTCACACCCTGAGCTTATAAGTCTCAGAATCTGAACTGATACCCCAAAGGTGTGTGTTAGGTCCTGCCTAGTGAGAGGGATGCTCCATGGCTCTGTGAGGACTCCTAGGAAGCATCTTGGAAAGGGTGTTCTGCCCTTTGAAAAAGTCTTACACAGAAGTCGTGAAGGGATCTGAACATGGGTATTTTGCGTGGCATCTTGATGGTGATCCCTGTGTTCTGTTGATACCGAGTCTGCCATGCAGTCTTCCCATCCTGCAGGGGGACATTAGAACCAATGCACATCCCCCACCCCACTGTTCCTCCCCAGCAGACCGTGCTTCCCCTGCTCCTGGGATGGTCTGGGATGAGGAGTGCTATTTTCCTTAAATAGGAGATGGTTGCCTTCCCGCCCTTCTGCAGGGGTGGACAATGAGGATGACCATGGCCGTGGAGACCTGGGACGCCTCAAGAAGCAGAAGGATCACCACAATCCTCACCTAATCCTGATGATGATTCCCCCGCACCGGCTTGACAACCCTGGCCAAGGGGGTCAGAGAAAGAAGCGGGCCCTGGACACCAACTACTGCTTCCGGTGAGCCTGGGCCCTTGGGAACCAACATCTACCGTGAGCCTCCTGTGCACAGGCCCCACACTTAAGCTGCACCTTGTTGCAGGTCCCTGAGACTGGTCAGAAAATTCTTCAGGAAAGAAGATGGGAAATCTGTTACAAACTTCTTCCTGTTTTTCTGCAGCCCATCTCTATAAGGGCCTGGATGAAGTAAATGAGGGAAAGTATGAGGAGGAGAATGTAGTTTGGATTGGGGAAGCTCCCCACGGTGTTCATGTTTTAAGTACCTGTCGGGTGTGTTTGTGTGGGGGAGAGATTAATGTGGGCGTTTCCGCTGAAGAAGGGCTCAGTTCCCTATCAAGGCTCACGGATACTACTAAATGGGGAGGGGGACTGGGCAATGTCCAGTTACAGGGGGAAATCTGAAGAGAAGTAACAAATTCACAAACAAATACACGGAGATTGGGAAGATACAGCTTCTTCTCTTCTTTAGGAGCAGAACTGCTTATGAACAAGGGAGACATGAAAAGACCTGCATATCGAATAGTGAAAAGTAGAAACTGATCACATCCAGGAGAGGGTCCACACGATAATGTGTTTTAAGAACTGGGATCAAGAAGTTCACTATGGATACAAGAAAGGGGTGGACTTTGAGCAGAGCCTGTGAGGATAGTGAGATTTGGGCACGTAGGGATCTGGGAGGAGGAAACCCTTCTAGTAAAGAAAGGAGTAGGAGGGGTCAGCTTGGATGGAGATGACGTGAACTGGGGACAATTTAGAACTGGAAACTATATCCTATGAATAACAACTTAATAAGGACGTTGAGCTTTAGAGAAAAGAAGGTAGGGGAGATGCAGTGTGGTTGCCACCAACTGTCTGAAAAGAAACCTGGCATGGAGATCTTCTCTGAGGGTCTCTATCTGTGAGGAATGAGTGCTCTTGGCTGCAAGCAGTAGTGACTTCAACCACAGGGAGTTTCTTTTCCATGAGAGGCCTGTGACAGAAGGTTCAGGGTTGATCTGGCTCCTTAACTATGCCTTCGAGGACACAGGCTTTCCCCTTTCCAGTCTGCCATGCTTGGTATGTTGGCTTTTTGTCCTCATTCTTATGGTCAAGGTGATTGGTAGAGCTCCAGGTATCTTGTCCATATTTAAGACAAGGAGGGAAGGGGAAGAGCCAGCAGTCTTCCTCTTGCATCTGTTACTTTTATAAATAATCAAAATATTACCAGAACTTTCCCTCACCCCTTGCATACTTTGCCTATGTCTGAGATCCATCATGGTTAGGTTACATGGGCATCCTTGCCTGCAAAGGAGGCCAGGGAGATGAGCATCTGGTGTTCAGACTCTAATAGGGGGTGGCAAGGGAGAAGGGAATTGGGAATGATTACTAAATAGAAAACCTGCAGGTGGTCTGCCATGGTTCACTCTTAGAACCCACAAGAAGCTAGATATGGGCCATACGGTAGCTGCCTTTGGAAGTAACAACCTGTAGTTCTCAGCACAGACCTACCGAAGCAGAGGCTACAATGCCCACTGGGCAAGGGGTATTGCCAAATGGATTTCTGCAGGCAGCAATGAAGCCTGAGGGCAAATCTGGGTGACGTGGAGTCATGCTTCTAACAGAAGACTATGCCTTATTTTAGCTAAATGGCCTCAGGATTTAGTTTGAGAGGTCATCTGTATGCGAGCTCTTAAGTTTAGATCTTCTCTTCTGGTTGGATATGTGGAGCACTTTATGTTTGTGTTGGTTTGTGATGTAAAAGGAGACAGGGCATCTTTATCTGGTCACTTCCCTCCATGCAGCATTTGTATCTATCATATCCTTGGGATACTCACGTTTTAACTCAGGAAAATGCCTTCTAGCCTCTTCAGCCCCCTGCACCTGAATCCAAGCTTCCGCTGATGAGGGCCACCTTCTGCGGTGGCATGGAAGAACTCCAAGGGGAAATTTGAAGGCACTTGTGAAGTCTCATTTATTGGTGGTTTCTTTTTAGGCTGATTTCCTATAAATGCTTTTTGTTGTAGCAACTTGGAGGAGAATTGCTGTGTGCGCCCCCTCTACATTGACTTCCGACAGGATCTGGGCTGGAAATGGGTCCACGAACCTAAGGGCTACTATGCCAACTTCTGCTCAGGCCCCTGCCCGTACCTCCGCAGCGCAGACACGACTCACAGCACGGTATGGAGTGGGGCACGTGGCATCTGGGCATCGTGGTGGAACTGACCAGGGCACTTGTTAAAAGAGTGAATGAAGGATTGAATGTTGAATGAGTGTGGTAAGCTGGGCTTTGTAAAAATCCCTCTAATAATAAGGTGCTGATTTTGGCACCCGGGTTAGAACCAGGTCACATCCTGTCCTTTAAAGTTCCTACCACAGAGGGTAGGTACATGCTTAGCAAGTACGAGATCCTGGGTGTGATCCTGGGCACTGAGAAAAAATTCCTATCATAGTTTCAAGCTGACTTTTTATTTGCTTTTTTGAAAGCAAATAGAAGTTCATTACCTGTCACATGGCACCCTACGTTAGAGATGTGTGCACCTAGTTGGCAAGGACAGTTGGGGTAGAAGGATTTCCACCACTAGTTAAGGAAGCCAGAGAACTGCAGCCTCTTGAATGTACTAAAGTTGGCCTGAGAGACAATGTACAGAATGTAAGAGCAGCTAATATGCCACGCGGGAAAGAGAGAGTACTTTTCCCTGAGGGAGTGGAAACTAGGGCAGAGGTATGCAGAACATGTTTCCTTACACTCTATCACTAACTCCTGTGTGGGACCCTACACTTTCTGAATGGCCCAAGGCAATGGGTAGTGAGCACATCTTTTCATCAAAGTGCTAAATTATAACTAGGAAGCCCAATACAAGTGTTTTCTTAGCAGCCAGTTTTCCTCATCAATTGAAAACTTTAGATGCTTAAACCAATAATCCTCAAACAAGTATACATGTCATATATCTTGCCATAGTGCATGAACACAACCGGTCTCCCTTCTCCTGCCCTCTCGGTCTCTAAACAGCCTCCAGACTCGCAGTGCTCCTTGACTGTAGGCTGGAGCTTGGCTCTTCCACCTCTAATCCTGCGTCCTCTGCCCCAGGTGCTGGGACTGTATAACACCCTGAATCCAGAAGCGTCTGCCTCACCTTGCTGCGTGCCCCAGGACTTGGAGCCCCTGACCATTCTGTACTATGTTGGGAGGACCCCGAAGGTGGAGCAGCTCTCCAACATGGTGGTCAAATCATGTAAGTGTAGCTGAGGCCTGCGTGCGACAGAGGAGGGAGAACCACCACCATGCAACTGACCGCTCCTCGGGAAGCCAATGCGACAGACCTAATTTAGAGGCCTGGGGTCCTCGACCCTTGGCTCCCAGCATGGCCGAGATGGAGGCTTCCTTCTGGAACATTTCCCTTTCTTGCTGGCTCTGAGAATCACTGTGGTAAAGAAAGTGTGGGTTGGTATGGGAAAGTGAACTCTTCAGAACCCAGATTTTCTGTGGTACAGACAGAGGTGGTGGGGATTGAGGAAGAGGGATGGCTAGTTGACATGTCATGTGGCAATGGGACTTGGGCTACTCTGGGGAGGAGGAAGGGCAGAAGATGGCCGGAGCAGGGCCAGCCTGGAAGACACTTCAGATCTGAGGTCAGCTTTGTGCATTGCTGTGCCACATCTGTTCTGGGGAACCAGGATGACATCATACAAGGCAAGTGTTTTTCTTCAGATAGGTTACCAAGACAAAGTCCCAGAGTTGTATTTTGCACTACCTGGGATTAAGGACAAATTTGTTATTTTTGCAACCTGTCCCCTCTACATCAATCAGCATCATGGGTCTTTGCAAGAAATGTAATGTAGTTTCTGGGCTAGTAACTATACTGGGCCCCATGGAGAGCAGAAATCAGAAGGCAAGGGTGGGAATTAGCCCTCTCCTGTTTGCCCTCTGGGTCCCTCCTCTTGCCTTCTTCTGTGATCGCATTTTGCCTTGGACATCTGGCTAGACACCTTCCAGGTCAGAGTGTGCACATCTGGATATTGGTCCATGCAACCTCAGGACATCAGGGGTTCCTCCCCACCTACCCCCCAAGACCCTGTGTTCATTTGGTATTCCTGGAAGCAGGTGCTACACGTGAGGTACTGGGTGGGGGGACTGCACGTGTGCCCCATGATGACTTGGCCCCAGGCATGGAGACTGAGGTATAAGACAAGTACAAATATTACTCTCAAAATCTTTGTATAAATAAATATTTTTGGGGAATCATAGATGATTCATCTTCTGGAAGACCGTTTCTAGAACAGTAAAAGCCTTACTCTAAAGTGTATGTCTGACTTTATACATATCCTTAATCACCCTTTTCGTCTTTTCGAGACAGGGTCTCATTACACAGTTCAGGCTGGCTTTGGGCTCACTTTGATGCACGAGCTGGTCTCTAACTTGCAACGAGCCTCCTGCCTCAGCCTCCTGAGTGCTGGGATTATAGGAGTGCACCACCATGCCCCAGCCCAATTACCCTTTTCTTAATTCCATATCAGCATCTACTAATAAGAAGCAACTGAAATCTGACAGAGAATTCCCTAAACGTCAAACACATGCTTCGTGTGAATGCACAGGCCAGTGGGTACTGTGCAGCCTTCTGCCCAAGGAGCCTGCACTGTTGTTTGTGTGCCTCTCCTTGCCTCAGTGTATTAGTCTCAGGCACACAGAAGCAGCAGCTGATCTGCAGAGCGTGTGAATTTGACCTCCAGATCACGGTGGCATGTGAACCTTTGCATATGGAAATGTGATTTATACACCAAATCTAAATGACCATCCTCAGTTTTGGAAATCTCATCTCAGCTCCAAGTCAGTTGAGCATTAGAGAATCTATGGCAAAGGATCTCAGAATATGAGGCTAATTCTGTACCAGGTTAATGATAAACTTGCCCTAATTGGGAGCCTTTTTCAGACCCTGGGCCTGCTTGTTAGTGGTGCCCCAGGGAAAAGCACAACCCATGTGCTCTTTGAGGTCATGGATCCCAGGGTGATGCAGAATTCTGCTGTGGTATTAATGTCCACCTGAAGCAGCCGTCCTCAGGGAGGGAGCGGGGCATGAGAAACCATCTAGCAGCCACCTGCCTCACGCTAGCACTGGTGAAGAGGTCTGTCTGAAGCGACAGCTTGCTGTTTGAAGGAAGTGCAGGAGATGCATATGCCTGTGTGTGATCAAGTGCATGAGCACCTTGCTCCTTCTGCAGTTCTTCAAGGTTGAACTCCTGAGTTTGGTCACCAAGACATTTTCCCCCACTCCGCTCATGTCTCAGCCAATTCTAAAGGCCTCTGTTTCTTTTCATCCTTTGGTGTCCGTTTATTTCCACTGTCCTTCTGGGGACATGTCCCATGTCCCTAAAATACTGATGGTGGGGTGCACTTTGTCTTAGCTCCGGGGCCACTGCGGGGGTCAGAGTGAGCCATGGCTATTGCTACCCCAAGTGTCACAGTCTATTGCCCTCAGCTCTAGAACTGTCTTTCAGATTGGGCAGGATCCAGGTTCCCTAAGAACTGCATTTTGAGAAGCAGCATATTGCATCTGACATTACTGGTCCTTTCTTGAGGCTTCAATAAGAAAGAGGAAGATAGCCGGGCATGGTGGCTCACGCCTGTAATCCCAGCACTCGGGAGGCTGAGACAGGCGGATTATTGTGAGTTCGAGACCAGCCTGGGCTACAAAGTGAGCTCAAGGCCAGCCTGAATGGCATAGTGAGACCCTGTCTCAAAAATAGGGCTGGGGATCTAGCTCAGCGGTCTAAGCGCCTGCCCAGCAAGCGCAAGGTCGTGAGTTCAATCCCCGGTGCCAAAAAAAAAAAAAAAGAAAAAAAGAAAGAGGAAGATAATCTTCCTGGCTCTAGATTACATCTCCCTTTTTAATTGAACCTCGTAAGACATCACTAAAACATTGGCCTGTGGTTCATTTAATGAACTAAGGCAGCTACATGTTTGCTGAAATATTCCAGAGAAACAGAACACATGGTAGCTCCAAATGTTTTTATGTGAGCGTGGTACTCCTGCGTTAAAAGCAGTGGCTACAAATCTGGGCAGCAGCCTCCCCAGTCCATATATCACGGCACCAGACCCTTGAATCATTGTCTGTCTTAAAAAAAGTCCACACTGGTTTTGTGGGATGAAGAGGGACATTGGAGGGAGAGATCTGCTTGGTACAAGTGAACAAAGTAAGAAATCAGCCTGAGGATTTAGCTCTGATTGTTTACCCTGGACAATTCCAAGCACTGCAGTTGCTCTCCAAGTTCTCTTATAAGGTTTATTTCTTACCCCTTTTCACAAGAGTCGTACGTTGAGTTCCTCCAACAGCTGAGGTATTTCCCAATACTGCATGTCAACAGGGGACTTGGAGGACTTAATTTGTCTTCTAACCGACCCACAGCCATGTGGGCAAACAGTTAAGTTGGTCCTCAGACGACTACCTAGAAATCCCAGAAACACAGGGAATCTATTCTGCCTTCTCTCCTACAACCCAGACAGGCAAACGGTGCTCCAACATTCACTGTCTTTATTCACTAAGAAGGCAATAAAGTCCCTTTCTCTGTCTTTTTGGGTATCATTTTTCTCTTTGGGTTTCAATGCTGAGTGCATAGGACCTTGTAGTAGCAGCCCCAGATTCTGGATTCTCCCTCACCAACCTCCCGGAGGAGCTCGGTCAGTCCTTCAGTGGGCTCTGGGCCCTGCTTACAATCTTTTTTCCAGCAGAAGCCAGAGCACGGACCTGGGAAAGGTGAGGAAGTAGGAGCACAGAGTCAGGTGGGGACAATCAAGGCCATGCTGCGTGGTCTGTCGAGGTAGGCAACCTATTCCTGGACGGACAGACAGACATCCACGGAGCATGAGAGGACCCCACTGCCGGGAGCCTCCCTGCCGTGGGTGGGTGGAGATTTCCTAGGTGTGGCAGCTGCTGCACCATCTGCTGAAACACAACTTCTCGGTAACTCACATTTCTAAGATGAAGTTTAAAAAGTTGTTCAGGAATGAAATCAGATGAAAGGTTGGTTCCATTTCAGCTCTGCCTGTGAATACTGATTTTGGGGAAATAAGTAAAATAGGAAAAAAAAAAAAAAGAATGACTTTATTCATCTTAGAAATCAGTAATTACCCTGGCTCCTGTCAGCAGCCCGGGGGGTGGGGGGCGGCGGCGCCTCCTGCTCTGGGGACCCATGACCCGTGCCCCTCCCCCCAGGCCCTTTAGAAGGGAGGAACAACTATGGTGGAGGATTCTGGGGGGGCGGGATTTAAAGTTTGTACAAAGAAAATACTGCAATCTGGAAAAGAACAGGAAGCACAATGCAAATAGTCAAAGAGCCTCTTTTATATCATCTCTGTGCGGCAGCAGGAAAGGGACAGAGAGACCTAGGAAGGCTGGGGCAGGGAGGGAAGGTAAAGACACGCGAACCGGCCAGGGGAGAAACGCATCAGCTGCTCCTCTGCTGGCAAGTTCCTTCCAAAGACCGAGGATCTGTTTTCCTGTTGTCTCAGTAAGTTTGGTTTGGCTGATGGCAACCATCCTCTGCCACTTCTGCTTGAAGGCTTTGGGGACTCTGAGGCAGAAAAAAAAATACTGTGGCCCCCCCAGGGCTGGCGAGGGTCCCCTAAGTCATCCGTGGGCAGCAGTGAGTGGGCTCTTCCTCCGCGCATGGCTCATCTGTCAGTGTGAGTGGGATCTGGAAAAGAGAAAGGGACCCACTGAGTGACGGGGAGGAGAGAACGTGGGGTTTTACTGTGTCACAGCAGTGTCCGCTTTAGTTAGAGCCACTGGAGAATGGACAAGCGGTGGGCCCAATAAATGAACCTCGTCTTGAAACATGAAACTTTTAATTTTAAGCACTTTTGCTGGAAATGATCTTAAAACATTTATGTTCTGTTTTCTGGGGGTAGTTTTCTTTTTCATGGATAAAAACAATTCTTTTTTTTCATTGATTTTAGAAACAGGGTCTCACTGTGTTGTCCAAGCCGGTCTTGGATTCATGAGCTAAAAGGATCCTCCTGCCTCAGCCTCTCAAGTAGCTGGGACCACAGGAGTTTACCACTATGCCTGGCAGAATAAAAGCATCTTATTCCTTTTTTGTGGGGCCTGGTGGCACAGACCTATAATCCTAGCTACTGGGAGGATGAGGCAGGAGAAACTCTAAGTCTAGTAAGACACCACTTAAAAAAAAGAAAAATATCCCTCTTGCTTTTCATATATGTAGATGATGGTAAACATGTCCATCTTTTCTAGAAACTCACATCAGCATTAGCATATTTTTTTTAGCATTAGCATTGGAGAAATAGTTTCATGTATGTTTGAGATTTTCTAAAGCTTCCCCCAGTGCAGGACTGTCAGATGATATTTGTGCCTTTGACCCTAACCCAACCCCATCTGTCCCCTACACACCTGGACACCCAGAATCATCACTCCCCAGAGATGGTCAGACCCTGCCAGTCTCTCCCATCCCCACTGTGCTGAGTTTTGTGTTATCCTCTGCTTGTTTACATTCTTAAAAACAGGTTCATTCACCACATATATGTATACATTTTTTTAAAATCAGATTTTATTGGTACATTTTAGATATACATAAATTACCACATATCTTTACATACCTAAATAACGCAGCATTTAGTTTTGGCATTTTAGGGTGCTCCTGTGACTGCTCTTGAGGCCACCTGAGAACACAGCTGATGGACGCTTTGGGCGCACACTTGACAGGGGACCTGCTGGGTCACAAATGCTGCCATCCTCAC
>RJWT010052919.1:0-10508 GCA_004365215.1 Cuniculus paca | reverse complement strand
AAAAAAAAATAGGAAAAAGAAATGTCAAGGCAGGGTGAGGACAGATAAGTGAGTGGGCAGGATCAGTGCATATAGACATGTATGAATATAACACAGGGAATCCCACTAATTTATAAAATTTACATATGTTAGTAATTTTTAAAACGTCAAAAATCCCAATTTCCTGAACCTGTGAATGTGACTTCACAGCTATGAGTAAAATCCCTTCGTACTTCCAGACAGGCCGCTGCCCTGCCCTGGTACCTTCTTGCCTACTCATGGGAGATTTGCATTAATAAAAGTCTCACTATAGGGGTACAGGAAAGACTCAGAGAAGATGCCAAGACTTGCAGGAGCATCTTTTGCTCATAATCCTGTTGGGCCAGCTCTGCTACAACTGGGAAAATTTCTCCTGCTTACCTACATGAAAGAGATATTTTAGGGTGCACATTTTCCCCCAGAGCACTAAGCTTAGGAAGGAAAATACTGCAATTATGTGTTCACAAGGTCTCTCAGTTATGAACAAATTATTTGCAACTAAGCATATTAAGAAAAACAAAAATAACTTTCTTGAGCATTTGGAAAAATCAAAGGAAATGTGAAATGAATGGATCAAAGGGTGCTTGGACAATAAAATGAACAAACCCACTCAATTTCCAAATGCGAATTTAAACATTTTATCTAAAAAAACTTCCCAAACTTTATAAACAGTATGTAGCTCTGTTCCAGCATTGACCTTGGACAAGAACTTGCAGCTTGATGACTGACCTTCTGTGATTGTGGCCAAAGGGTTTGGAATGGAAACTGTTTTCATCTGGCAAATTGTCGTTCTCTGCTGTGGTCACAATATTTGTCTGGGCCATGGGATTACTCAATCAATCAAATATTTATTGAGTAACCAGACAACCAATGGAAAATTAGACTTGGATCATATTGTATTCTGTACTCTTGGGCTGGGTAGATCTGGCTTAAAGTCTTAGGCAATCGAAATCACTCATCTTTGCTTAGTTTAGAGAATCCACTTGATTTGAAAAGTACAAGGCACATATATGCTCAAGCAAATGCGTGCTCATGATAGTGGGCAAATCAAATATTCACATATTTGGTTGCCCCATCCTAGTATCTATTCATAGATGTTTCTTTCCATTTTACGTTTTCTGCTTAACAATGTCAACAATGTAAATGATACCCACTTGATATTGGCACCCCTGGGAATTAAATTTCAGTCTCTTTAACTTTTTGTAGTAATAAGAAGACTAAGAAACTATAGAATCTATAAGCCCTAGAGATTGTACAAAGTGTGTGTTCCAAGAGGGTATACACTCACTTTTAATTTTATTAAATGTCTGTCATAGGAGTCACTAGTACTGTTTAGCTATATTTTTGCTTCCTTCCTTTTGGAGACAGAGGAAGATTTTCCTTTGCCCTCACCCCAGTTGAAATTAGGGTTGGCTACAGAACTTGTTTCTGTCAATGAGATGCGAACAGAAATAATGTGTATAGGTGAATGATTTTTCGTGTTCTTTTCTGTCTTCCATGGCAACTGGTAATGTTCTAGTTGGTTAAGACTTCATCATCTTGGGTGTTTGCATGAAGCTAATACAGAGATATCCTCTGCTGATCCAAACCTGGCATATGGAAAAAAAGAAAAATATTAATTTTTTCTAGGCTCCTGAGATGTGGGATAGTATCTTCCTGCAGCAAAACCTTGTATGTGCTGAATAACATAGAACTAGTGTATAGAAGTGGGCTGCTATGCTGGCATAAGGGGCAAGGAGGCATCCAGATATGGGTTGCCAAGAAATTGTGCCTGCAGGAATAAGGATGTAGATTATATTCCTGATGAGCTTGTGCCTTTTGGGGGAAAGATTGGGGGAGGAGATTATCATTAGTAGCCTGTGTTGTTTGTTGGTGACTGTTTTGGCAAGATGTTACAAGAAAGAGGTAAGTTTAAAAAGGAAACCAGGCGTGGCGGCGCACTCCTGTAATCTCAGCACTCAGGAGGCAGAGGTGGGAGGCTGAAGCAGGAGTATTGTTGCAAGTTTGAGACCAACCTGGGCTACAAAGTGAGCCCAAGACCAGCCTGAACTGCATACTGAGACCCTGTCTCAAAAAGACCAAAAAAAAAAAAAAGGAATTGGCTCATTTTCAAGTGTTGTCTGTCTGTGTCCTCAATAGTGAAAGAGGCTTGCTGCCTCTTTGGAGCCTCTTTTTTGCCCCTAAGGAGTCCCATTCCAGAGGGCTTCATTCTCACATTCAGATTACCTCCCAAAGACCTCACCCCTTCATATACCACCCTATGGGTAGCATTTCAAAGCATGAGTTTTTGGAAGACACAAATATTCAAACCACAGCACCCACTTCAAATGGAGTTACACAGAACAATGGAAAAGGACTTTCAGACATTGAAGGCAGGTTCAGAAGGGTGGTTGGACAAGAGAGGTTTACCCAGGGAATAAGAGCATGAATCTAATCAAGGAAAGTTTACTTCTCATAGGTAAGAGCGCTTGGGACATACCAGGATCTGATATGATTCTCATTCTTCTCATTTCTGAAGAGCAGTCCTCATTGCAGTTATTCTGTTTCTGTTATACTGTTGAAGAAGCAGAAAATATAACTTCTCATTCATAGGTCTCTGAATCAAAAGATCTTACATCTGGACATGTTGTAAAAAATGGCTGTGGATCTCCCAAAATCCTGAATTTAGAACTAAAAGCCATGTCAGAATGAGATATGGCTCAGTATTGTGTCCTTGGAGGAAAAGAAAGAACTGAACTTAAAACTCAGTAGCAAAATGGCAAATTCTAGTAGCAATTAAGGCAGTTCACCAATATTTCTGATTCACCTCCTAACCATAAAAGGAAGGTACTGTCTGGCTGCCTTGATGTGCATCAGGCATGTGTTTTGCTTTGGCCAATGAAACATGAATAAAAATGACATGTACTACTTTCATGCAGACTTTAAGTTTTTTTCCTTCTGCTCTGCTTTGGTCTTTCTTCTTTATCTTTTTAACCTTCTTTCCTTCCTAATCTATTCTCTTCACTCATTCACATTTTACCTATCTCCTTGTCATTCCTCACTTCTTCTCCCCATTTCATGAAAGTGTCCAACATGAACAGAGAGTCTCAGATCTCAAGAACAGAAAGAATGGAAATACAAAATAATAAACTTAGGGATACCCCAAAAACAAGAAAGCTATGAAAATTTATCCAACAGCTACTAGATAATTCCAAGTAGACTAATTTAAGGCTACATGGAGTTGGAAATTATAACTCAGCACACAAAGAACAGAAATTTTTTTTACAGAAGTTATAGCAGAAAACTTTCCAAGTATGGGGAAAGAACTCAAAATACAGGTAAGAAAGGCTTACAGAGTGCCAAGTAATTACAATGAAAAAAGGATGTCTCCATGACACAGTCAGAATCATAGCAGTTCTATACAAGGATGGGATCTTAAAAGCCCTTAAAGAAATGCCAAAAAAATAATTTACTTATAAAGGTAAACCCATTAGGATGATAGCAGATTTTTCAACACAGACTTTAAAAGTCAGGAGAGTTTGGAGTGAAATGATTCAAGTCTTTTTGTTTTGTTTTTTTTTAATTTTAAAGAGAATAAAAGAGAACAATAAAACGAAACAGTGATAAGACAGTAGGAAATCTACAATAGTTACTATATTGCACAATGTTGTCCTCTAAATAGTTGCTCAGACTACCGTCTTTAGGCCTCCAAAGTCAATCTAAACAATACGGGTCCTCCAAATGAGCTGGTTGCTCATGGGAAGGTTGCAAGGACATTGTTTTTCTCTCCCCAGCCCATGAGCCAGCAGGTTCACAGGTGGGGACTTAGCTTCCTTCCTGATTCTCCCTGGTCTGCACTCCAGCTGGCTTGCAGGCAGGGTCTTAGTTGATTTCCTGGTTTCCCCCAGTCTGCACTGTGACTGGCTCACAGGTGGGGGTTTAGCTGCCTTCCTGGTTCTCCCTGGTCTACACTATGGCTGGTTCACGGTGGGGGTTCTCCCCAGTCCATGTTCCAGTTGGCTCATGGAGGGGCTTAACTTCCTTCCTATTTCTCCTCACCTGGGCCCTGGCTGGCTCACAGGTGCGGGCTTACCTGTTTTACTGGTTTTCCCTGGATCACACTCCAACTGGTTTACAGGCAGGGGCTTAGCTTCCTTCATGGCTCTTCCCAGTTCACCATGATTCAAGTTTTAAAAGAAAACAACTTAAAACACAGACTAATATATGGAGCAGAATTATATTTCAAAATCAATGGAGAAATAAAGACATTCTACCAAAAGAACATCTTAAAAATTCATAAACATCAAATCAGCACCCTGAAAGATACTCAAGGATATCCTAGAGAGACAACAAAGCCAAAAAAGGGGAAAAGCCTGATAGAATAATTAATTCAAGCAGGGGGAGTAATTAAAAAAGAAAGGAAAAATACAGGTGTCAACAACAGTAAAAAAACAAAACAAAACAATGACAGGAATAAATCAATACATTTCAGTAATAACTGTCAATGTAATGGGTTCAAATCTTCAACAAAAAGACCTATTTTGGCAGACTAGATCAAAAAACAAAATCTAATGGTTTGCTGAATATGAGACTCATCTAATCAAAAGAGAAATTCATAGAGTAAAAATCAAAGCAAGGAAAACAATATTCCATGCAATAAGACTATAAGTAAGCAGGGATAGAAGTGTTATTCTCAAAGTGGACTTCAAGCTGAAAATGATCAAAGAGGCAAAGAATGTCACTACATATTAGTTATCATTAACTATATATCATATAACTATAATTAATCATGAAGCAATAACATTTGTAAATATATACACACCAAATATTGATGCACCTAACTGCATAAAACAAACACTGCTGGACATAAAATATCAAACAAACACCAACATGATCAAAGTAGATCTTAATACCCCATTTTCACAAATAGATCATCTAAACAAAAAATGAATGAAAAATAGCAAAACTGAACCACACCTCTGAATAAATGAATTTAATAGATATCTAAAGAATGTTCTTTGATCCCTGGTACAAAAAACAAACAAACAAACAAACAAAAAAACTATCCTACAACAGAATACACATTCTTCTCAGTAGCTCATTGAGCTTTCTCCATATAGTCATCCATAAAACCTGCTTAAATAAATACAAAAGAATAAAAATAATGCTATTTATATTATCAGATCATAATGCACTAAAACTAAAAATCAATCACAAAAGAAACTGGAGAAATTCTACATTTGGACATTAAATAAAATACTCCTCAACATTCATTGCATCACAGAAAAATCAATGAAGAAATTAAACAATTCTAGGAATCAAATGATAATGCCAATATAGTATACAAGAACTTATGGGACACATCAAAATCAGTCCTAAGAAGGAAGTTAATTTCTGTGAATATTTACATTAAAAAAACAGATCAAGCTCAAAAAATGAACAAAAAAACAAACAACCCTCCTGATGCATCTCAAGGTCCTAGAACAGCAAGAGTCCAAACTCAGTACAAAGAAATCATGAAGATCAGAGAAGAAATTTATGAAATTGACACTAAAAAATAAATCAATACAAAGAATTAATTGCTAGGAACCTGGCCAAGTTCTCCAACTACCTATATGATGGGTACAGTGAAGGATTAAATAAGAGAGATAATTTAGTAATGCATAGGGGGCTGGGAGGTCAATGCCTCAGGATGGGCAAAGACAAAGTCCTCTTTGGCTGGTCCATTCTTTATTGAGCATATACACACATTTTCAGAAAGCACTTTGTGTATTTTTCCTGGAACAGGGTGGTTATTGCTGTGGGCTAGTAAAAAGAATAAAGCATTCTTGCAAGCGTAAGACAAGGGTTGATAAGGAAACTGTAGTTTCCCCAGGTGAACATTTTACTACTGCTACTATAATGCTTTAAAGATCCTTGTTTTCCTCAACAGGTCTCATCTTTCCTTGTGAGCACCATAACATCAAGAGCTGTAGGGATTCAGTCATAGCTGGGGGAAAGTGGAGAATGTCCATGTTCCAGTCCAGCTTATAGGCAGATAAGGACAACCTCAGTCATCCTCTAGATTCAATTTATATTTTGTGCCCCCCATACCATGCCCTGACTGCAGAGTTGGACACTGGAAATGAGACTGCACTCTGAAGTGAAGGCCCCAGAGCTCAGATTCCTCTTTCCAAGTGGTCTGGCCAGACTACAGGATCCTGTGGCACTCTACTTTCTCCCTCTGGCTAGACTGTCATCTCTACCTGTCATCTCCATGGAGGATCTCTGAGTAATCATGACTATAGGGGAAAAAAAACAGCCTATTTCTGGATATTGGCATGTCTCTGTTTTTCTTTTCAATCCTGGCTTCCTTCTGTTACAGGCAGATAGCTACCTAGAAATATTGTAGGCAGCCAAACAGGGGTGGGCCCTTGAAGGAGCCAGTGCAGAAGACCAGATACCTTGCAACCTTGGAGGAGACAGATATTGGGAGCCACAAAAGCTGGAAATTGAACACATGTGCAGGGCTGTGGCATGGACAAAGCATGGCTGACCTGAGAACAAAGAGACACCTCAAAGGGCAAGATAAAACCACAGCTGAGGACACCTGGCTCCAACCCCAATTAACAAGATAGAGACTGTAGCCACAGCCACCTCACTCCTGCTGTCTATTTCCTACCACAAATATTATCATGGAGATAAGACAGTTCTTTTAAATTAGCATGGAGTACCACTTGGAGAAGTTGTTGAGATGACTCTCCAGGTCCTGCTCAGATCCTGCCCTTTTCTCAGTATCCCATCTCCTTTTTTCGAAGACCTAATAAATATGGGCCACCCAGAGAAGCTCTTTGTCTCAGCCCCCAGAGTCGTGAACTCTGTTAGAGGGTTTTTGACCCTCCTCAAGCCCTAAAATCATACCACTTGTCTCATTTATTTAAGCCTTCACTGTACACTTGTTTGGGAGATTGGGGATCTTGACCAGGTCCCCAATAGATGGACACCTTTGCTGTGGGCCAGATCTCAAGACAAAAGACAAAACAAGTGCAACCATACCCTAAGTACATCAGGGAATGATATTCTAAATCTGTATGGATAACCTTGAGGAAGCCAACAATCACCATTCCAACCCCCTACAAAAAGAGTTGCTCTTTAAGCAGGCCTACTTGCTTCATGATTCGCTTCCCCATTTGTCCCTGATTTGCTCAATTTTACCTGAACAGTTAATCTTACTGGTTAACCATAGTTCTGTCCCACCTCAATCTTGCCTGCCTTGCCAGTTCCCATGTTTTCCCTATCTTGGACCCATTTCACCTCATGGTTTTGCTCTATAAAAGTCCTTAGAAAAGAGAGTCACTGGCAACCCACTCAGACAGAAGCTTTCTTTTTCTCAATAAACATATTGTACTGTTAACCTCTGTTGTTCCTAAAGTTCATTCTTTGATTTTAAAGAACACAAACTCATACCAGACATCTAGTAGGTTGGGAGTTTTATTCTCCTATATCACTTCCAGCCATTGTACCTCAGTAAAAAGGAATCACTAGATAAAAGGTAATACACTTAAGTTATAACTGGGATGACTTTTGCTTCACCCACTGTTGGGGACCATGAATTATAAGTTGACGTAGTATGTCCTAGGCTCTTCTTACCCTGCCTGCTTTGTGGGCCAGCTTTGGAATGCAGAAATCACCTTCCTCTCTTGGGTCACTGAGACTACTCAGGTGTGGGGATGGATCTTGGCTTGTTTCCATTATGAGGTTAAATTTGCCCATTCTACCACTGCTTCTATGCTGTTTCAAGAAAAACATGCTGACTCCTTCCCTACACTGGCTGTTTAATGGTGGCTAGCCTGGAGGTCTTTGTCTCTGCTCATGCTGAGGCACTGACCTCACAGGCCTTCTTCATGCATTACTAAATTTGTCTATTTCTTACTCCATCCTTTTCAGTACCCCTCATACAGGCAGTTGAGGATCTTGGCTAGGTTCCTGATAACCCATTCCTTTTAGTTATGCCTAAAGGCCCAGTTGCTGCCCTGGGGAGAGATTTTATCTTGTCCAAGCACTGTAATATATATACCAGGTTGCCAACTAATCAAAATAATTCTTAGGCTGGTTTTAAAAATACAATACACATTGTTTATATACAATAACTTGAGAGTTTTTTCATTGGTCAAAACAATGTGTTAATTGTTATAATCTGGTTCTCAAAAACCATCAAAAAATTGGAGATAATTACAACAAAAACTAGAGGGACTTATGACAAAATGTTAGGTTCCATCAGTAAAGAAATCCAAGAGCCTATGGATTACAATTGCTAGTTCAGTCCCTTCAGAACAGTTTCTAGATTTACCTGTCAGCCCTAGTGCGCATGCTTTGATTATACATGCTCTAATTTCTGAAAAATTTTTTATTCTTGCCTAGATGCTGCCAAACCCCAAGTGATCATACAGATAAAACCAACAACAAATATACTGGACTCCTTTTACTGAGACCCACTGAATACACCTTGTTGGATAGAAGGTCATGTGACACATATCAAGGCCTTAACTATATTCAACAGATCTTAAACCACACCACGGCTAGTCTGTCTCCTAAATAAAGAAGTAAAATTAATGGACAAGCTGCCCTCAAAAATAGGATGACACTAGACATTCTAACAGCAGCACAGGGTGAACTTGTACAATTGTAAAAACTAAATGTGTGTACATTCCTGATCCTTCTGCTAATATCTCAATATCTGCTCAAGATATTAGATGACAAATTAATGACATGTCAGGCTCTGAAATTTCCTGGACCTTCTCTTTATCCTCTTTATGGAAAGCTGTTACTGGTACCTCCTGGTAGAAACCTTTGTTGGCTATATTCATAATTATCCCATTGATTTATTATTTAGCCCATGCATACATAATTGTTTATTTGACCTTGTTCCTTCCAGACTTAATGTTATATGTCTACTAAAGACAAGAATGCCTGGATCCTATCGGGGGGTCTTTAGCTAGACCTCTGTGGAGTATCTCTGACTGCTGATCACAATATGACCTTCTTTAGCTAGAAGTAGCCAGATTGGTCTTTGCCCCTTGCTCTCTCTTGGTAGTTAGGGGCACTTCTTCAGAGAGGGGAATGCTATAGACAGCTAAGTTAGGTAGAAACAGTATAGGCAGTCAGATAGGGCTGGGTCCTGGAGATCGATACAGAAGATAACTGTGACTGGAGGTGTGTTCACCAAAGGCCAGACTTCAGGAAAAAAAGGAACTACTCACTCACATACTTCCCCTAGGGATAAACAGCAGTGACTGATATTCTAAATAGACACCCATAACCTTGGGGTGGAGGACCAAACCTCCTTAACTCATCCCTTCCAGGATATTCCTTGTCTATCCCTTATGTGCTTGCTATGTAACTTGCTTTCCAATTTGATCTCCATTTAATTAATATTTCTTAAGCAACTATACTTGTTTTAATCTTATTGGTTCATTGTAGTCTTGTCCCACCTCATACCCAACTTGTAATTTCCCATTGGATCAATATTACCTAAGCAAGTATACTTATAATCTTATTGATTGATCATAGTTCTGTCCCACCTTGAACCCACCTCACCTCGTGGCTTTGCTCAAAAAAACATGCTTGAGAATTGGGGTCAGCAGGCAACCTGCTTTCTGGGCTCCCTTCTGTCCCTCTTAGAAGCTTTCTTTCTCTCAATAAATTCTTCCAACTCTTAAAAAAAGAAAATTTGTGACCTCCAACAATTAATGAATGGAAGAGCTGCTTCTTTGAAAGAATGGAATAACAAAATAGGCAAACTCTTAGCCAAATTTACAAAAATAAAGAGAGAAAAAACCCACATTGACACAATTGGAAATTAAAAAGATGAAATCACAGCACATACTGCCCAAATTCAAAATATTATTGGTAACCACTGTAAAAATTTGTACTCCAACAAACTGAAGAATACTGAAGAGATGAAAAGATTCTTAGATACATATTACTAAAACCAAACCCAGAAGACACACACACACACACACACACACACACACACACACACACACACAAAACCCAGACTAATCTAATAACAGGCAATGAAACAGAGGCAGTAATAAAAATCTACCAACTAAGAAAACTCTAGGACATGATGGACTCTGCTGAATTCCATGGGCCCTTCACAGTGGATATAATATCAATATTCCTTAAACTCTTTAACGAAATTGAAAGGGAAGGAATACTTTCAAATTCATTCCTAGAAGTCAGCACTATCCTGTTTCCACAACCAGACAAAGATCTAACTAAAAAAGAAAACTATAGGCCAATATTTTTAATGAACATAGATGCAAAAATTTTTAGCATAGCTGACCCAAAAAATTCTATCAAAAGGCTACTGAAACTTATAACCAAATTCATTAAATACAAAATCAATGCACAAAAATTGATAGCATTCTTATACACCAATACTATTTGTTATGATTTGTATGTAGGTGGCTCCCCACAAGCCTCTTGTAGTCACGGAAGTGGCTGAATCTAGCATTTGTGATTGATTC
>RJWT010052918.1:0-10493 GCA_004365215.1 Cuniculus paca | reverse complement strand
ATGGGTAGTCATGCTTCTCTAAGTCTCAGATGGAATAAGAATGTCCTGCATCTCAGTTACAATTTATAGCCTCTCTGAAGTGACCTGGATTTTAGTGACCACAGTCTTTCCATGTTTAGATCATAAGTATGACTCATGAGCTCCTGGGATGCAAACCCAGGTTAGTTTTTATTCCTCCTAGAAGTGCATATAAATGTGTGTTTAGATTATTTCAGTACCTTAGAACTCAGAATATGAAAAGATTTGACCCTCCTAACTTTTGAATTCTTAGTGACTTTTAAATCTTTGAGTTGAGAAGTATGGAAGGGACCAAGGCCTACGAAAGCTGTACCCAGTAGGCATTGGCACTTGGGTATGTGGGAGGAAGAGAACTAGCTCAAGGACATCCTATAACCCATAATTTATCTTATTTTTACTTGGAACATATCCATGTCTCAAAGATCTGTTTCATTGGGCAAAGTTCAAGAAGCATTATGATTGTGCTTCTGAAGATGTGTATTAGTGGTCATTTCTTAGACTGCCTGCCTCAGCAAGATGGACCATACTATTGGCCATCACATTAACCTCAAGAAATTTAAAAGGATCAATATCTTTTAATGGATGTTACTTGATAACAAAGAAATCAAACTAGAAATCAATAGTAGAAAGATATCTAGAACATTCCAAAATATCTGGAAATTAATATGCTTTTTCCTTTACTGCCAAGAATGACAGATTCTGCTACTGAAAACAGCAATAAAATAATAAACATAAAATAAAAGCAAGTACCTAAAGGCACTGGAGAGTCAACAGAAGCAGACAGATTTTGATGACAAATGCTCACAGAGAGGGGCACTATATGAATATGTGTTCCCAATTTTGGGAAATTTGGCTAGGTCCTATGTGTAGGGTAAATACCAGGGTCTGGTTTCAGAAAATGGCTTTTGAAGAATGGAGAGGGTAGAAAGACCTAAGTCCTGGTGTGTAGTTAGTTATGTCATGGTAGGTACACACTGCACATGGCAGGTAACAGAAGGGAAGAAGCAGCTTAAGAGAGTTTTGAGGATTGGAATTTTATAACTCAGAAGTTAATTGACTAGAGCCAAGATGAAGCATTTTGATATCAGGGCATTCTAAATGAAAATTTGTAACAATGAGGTAGGAGAAAGAAGGGGAAATTTTAAGTCATGGAATTCAGAATATGGGCAAGTGGGTATAATGCAAATTTCTAGATCGATATGAGAAGTGGTAACACTGAAGAATTGGTTTCTAATATAAGAGCTCTTGTTTCATCAATAAATAAAACAAAACCAAAAGTACTTGTCCACTAAGCTTTTCTAGAAGAAAACCTCTATTTTAGAGAGTAGAGTTCATTACCAGTCACCTCCTAACAACTTATTAATATACTTTACAGAGCACACTGTGCTATCACATTGGTCTGCAAACTTTTGTCATTTTTAGCTTCTGATTATTTATTTAGTACCTGCGTTGTGTGGCTCTATCACACTGTTTTGTCCTCCTAAAGTAAGCCCTGCAGCCCACAGTGAGCACAGTCGTTGAGTGAACACTTGTGTAGAGTGAAGACTGAACCATCCATTAGTTCATACAATTAACCCTCAGCCACAGAGCGCAGGGCTGATTCATGGTTAAGAATCTGGTTTTCATAGTCAGTAATGCAAAGTTTCACCAGAAGTCTGATTAAAACAAACAAATCTTTTGCAATGTCAACAAACTAAAATCCTTGACAGAAACAATAGAACTAGGTATATCATTAAAATATATTCTTAACAGAATAAAAGCCTAAACTTGGGACATTGGTTGAAAACATACCAGCTTTATGGCGGCAGTAAATTTGGAACTTGTCACTCTTTACATTTGCCATTAGTCTTTCTTCGTGGAAGCCAAGAAAATGGAACAGATTGGGCTGAGGCCGCACGTTGAGCAGTGTAGTTTTATGAGTCTAGAGTAGTAGGATTTTTAAGTGAGGACAGCTTCAGAGTGATGCAAACATCTTAAGTATTAAATTTTGCCATGAAAGTGCTTCTGTCATCTTACAAAGACTTATCGGCACCATGAAGGAAGATTTGTCGCAACTAACATTTTTGGCTCTTTCCTGTGTCTTCACCAGGTGACAGTTTTATGTCAGGCTTAGGGTCCTGTCTTTGACAGGTCTCGGGAGCTGTGTCTGAACTTACCGTGTCATCCTATAGTGAGAGATGCTAAAGCGTTGCCGTGGGAGCCCTGCTCCTTGCCACAGAGTGTTGTGGGAATTGTAATTTTAATCAGTTGCTGTAAACAGCAGTCCCTGGGCCGCTCGCCCCCGGCCTGCCAGCCCCGGCCTGCAGGTGTCCCTGGCCTCTGATGGTTGTTTCTCCCCCGTCCTTCCTGTCCGCAGACATGCCTTGAGCTGGAGCGCTACCTGCAGACCGAGCCCCGGCGGATCTCCGAGACCTTCGGCGAGGACTTGGACTGCTTCCTGCACGCCTCCCCTCCGCCGTGCATCGAGGAGAGCTTCCGGCGCCTGGACCCGCTGCTGCTGCCTGTGGAGGCCAGCCTGTGCGAGAAGAGCTCCGCCGTGGACATCCTGCTGTCTCGCGACAAGCTGCTCTCGGAGACCTGCCTCAGCCTGCAGCCCACCAGCTCTTCCCTGGACAGCTACGCAGCCGTCAACCAGGCCCAGCTCAACGCAGTGACCTCATTAACGCCCCCGTCGTCCCCCGAGCTCAGCCGCCACCTGGTCAAAACCTCACAGACCCTGTCGGCCGTGGACGGCACGGTGACTTTGAAACTGGTGGCCAAGAAGGCTGCGCTCAGCTCGGTCAAGGTGGGGACGGCGGCGGCCGCGGTGGCACCGGCCGGGGCAGCTAAGAGTGGACAGAGCGACAGCGAGCAAGGAGGGCTAGGGGCGGAAGCGTGCCCCGAAAACAAGAAGAGGGTGCACCGCTGTCAGTTTAACGGGTGCCGGAAAGTTTATACAAAAAGCTCCCACTTAAAGGCCCACCAGAGGACTCACACAGGTAGTGGTACAAGTTGGCCGCATGTGGCTGCTTCCCTTTGCTGCTTCGGCCTCGCGGTGGGAAGGGCTGGCCGTGTCCTGAGCAGCAGCCTTCGAGCTGAGTGGACGGGGCCAGAGGCAGGGGCCCTGGGTGGGGCGGCGGAATGACTCCCTCCTCTCCCCGGGGCTTTTGGGAGGTCCCCAGCACAGGACACTGGTTTGTGGCCGGCTGGCTGAGAGCTGTTTGCAGAGGCGATGCCAAGCACAGGGTCTGAGGCTACAGCAGGGAGCTCTGTAGACCTCATGCAGGATGGGGACCTTGTCCCTTCCCTGGCACTCCTGTCCTTGCCTTAGGAGGGTAGCACTGCAGGCTTGGTCAGAGGGGGAACACGGGGAGGTACACTTGAAAGCGTTCCCGGTTAAACAGGAAGCGAGGCTGTCCCTGTTCACTCCTTTCTGGGCATCCCTGATTTTTCATCAAAGTCACCAGCAGCAGGAGGGTTTCAGAGTTCATTAGACGCGATCATTCTATAATTAATTGGCATCTCCTCTTTTGCATTGTTCTCTGGCGCGTGCTTTATGGAGAGATGGCAGAATTGCTTTTTAATGAGCTTGTTACTGAGAAGTTGCTATGTGTGTGGTAAGGGTGGGTGGTGGAGGGATGGCACTGGGTATTGTACTCGGGGTTTCGGCAGTAATTCCAGGGAGTCATATTGATCTTGTGAGCAACGGGATCATTTGGAAGAAAAGGGATTACACAGAACAGAGGGAGACTGGCATTTTCCATAAGGCTGGGCTTTGTTCTCTTCTTCGAGGTTGGCGCTTGGGGGCGGGATCTGTTCTTGGTATACTAGCGTACTGTAGGAGCAGTTACTGAGAGTGGTGGTTTTTAAGTGGGTCACTAACAGTGTATGACTTGTGTGGCTTTTGCATTCTGCCTGCATGCGGCGAGCTGCATAGAGAAACTCCCCCAGTGTGTGGCAGGATAAGAGCGTTCCCAGAGAGAAGTGGGTGCTGGCACCTGAGGCAGTGGAGGGTCTGGGCCTCTGGGGCTCTGTGGGCTGGGCCACCACGGAGGTGTGCATGGATGGCTGGGAAACCAGAGGTCACTCACTAGCTCTGTGACCTTGAGTATGTTGCTTTCTCTCTCTGCGCCTCATTTTCCACATTTTTCAAACAATCTGGCTCTTAAGGTTCCTTTCCCCTCTGATGTCTTGGTGATCTGTGAGATGTCTTTGTGCAGTGCTGAAGAACTTTTCTAAAGTAGGAAGGCATAATACGTGACTTGAACAAACCGCTTTTTTGAAGCTCAAAGTTATTCCCGTGGGATGATCAGGACTGGTGCTGCTTCCTTACCCGCAGAATTTAGGCTCACGGTCTTGTAATTCTGAGCTGAATTTCCCTTTGCCTCTTACTTCTGGGATAGCCTCCTGACAGTCCGGGAGCCCTGCGTCTCAGGCGGACAGTTCCGTCATGAATTTCCATCAGAATTTGGGTTCTGCCTCCCCACTCCACATACACCGAGACCAAGGCTTCCTGTGTTTGCCACATTCTTCCCTCTGTCTGTACTGTTCTGAAAGTACTATTTATCTGTATTTCTTTCTTTCTAAAGTCTCTGAGTAAGTTAATGAGAAGCATCGCAGTGCTCTGTTGCTTGTTGTATGACTCAGCGGTCGTCTCAGCCCCTAGGAAACCAGAGAAAGGACGAGGTGGGAATGTTGGGACACGCTGGGGCTGTGGGATCCAGGGTTAGGGACCCTGCCGGAGTCACACTAAGCAAGGCTGCACCCTGCTTCGTGTGGAAGCTGGACAGCAGCAGGAGGGGCAGGGATTCTTTCGGAGGACTGCAGAGAATATTCTGCTTGCCGTCCCGCTGTCCCTAGAGAGGCATCGAAGGGTGACGTCATGCCCAGTGCCTTACGTGACGCTTTGCCTCTTGGTCATCAGCTGCTTGGAGCGATGACCCGGGCAGGGCCTGTGATCCTTCCCAGCACCTGCAGCTGCCTGCGTGCGGTGGATTGTGCGGGAGACACTCCTAAAGGAGGAGCCAAGTCGTTAGAAAGGCAGCACTGCGGGGTAATCGAGAGCAGAGCTTTGCCCTCCTGTCCATGGGGTTTGGCGCTACCACTTCCTAGATTCGTGACCTGTTGAGATTATTTAACCTCTCTGGGTCTCAGTTTCCTCAGCTGTAAAATAGGGACAATTGCGTTTCCATCACAGAGTGCTCTGAAGATCAAGGAAGCGAATTACTTGACAGGCAGTGAGAACTCCTTGAAGTAGTAAGTAGGGGGATTGTGGTTGTCATCCCTGTTGTTCTTTATTGTAGTCCTCATAGATGGTTTAGAAGATCAAGTAAGCAAATTGCAGGGCAGATAGTGAGCAGGAGGGTTGTTGCAGTTGTTACTATTGTTTTTGATGATAGTTATTATTATTGTTACCATCGATTAGTGGTAATGGAGTGAAAAACAGTTTTATGTAAATTAGAAATGAGCCAGTGGGCCAGAGTTAAATACAGATCGAGAACCTCTGATCTGAAAACCCAAAATTTCAAAAATATTCCAAAATCCAAAACTTTGGACAGCCCATGTGATACTACAAGTAGAAAATTCCACGTCAGACCTCAAGGGACAAGACACAGTCAAAATGGAGCCACACTAAAAATCTCATGTAAAATTTCCTTTAGACTATGAAGATAAGGTGAAAATAAAACACGAATGGATTTTATGCTCAGATTTGGGTCCTACCCCTCAGATAACTCATTATATGTACGCAAGTATTCCAAAGTCAGAAAAGAAAAAAAAAAAGCCAAATCCGAAACACTTCTGGTCCCAGTCATTTCAGATGAGCGTTATTCAACCTATACCACAAAAATTAAGAAGGTTTTCTTCTCCACTTTTAATGGTTCCTCGGTGGGGTTGGGGACAGTGGTGTTCACAGACCTGGCTGTGTAAACCTCAGCCCACAGGAATGGGGAAAGTGGCTTTCCAGAGAGAATGCAGGACACATTTTGCCTGTAAAACCTTCCTCACAGACAGCATGGAAGGAAAGAGAAACTGAAGAGAGGGGAGGTGAGGATGGGAATGGGGGGTGGGAGAGAGACTATAAATTAATTTGGATTAAATGGATGAGAATCATAAGTATTTATTTGGAATTGGTGTGAATGGGGCACATGGGGAACTGAAAACAAAGGTGATAATTTATGTGGTGTGGATGAACTCAGAATAATGGAAAAAGCATGAAGAATAAAATCAAATTAAGTGCAAACATATAAAGAAAATGGACTGGTAAAAGCTCTAGGGCAAAGGTGTACGGCAATGGGAATCTGGATGGGAAAGAGGCTGCTGGAATAAGCAGTGGAGTGTTGAGAGCTGCTGACCAAATTTGAAATGAAGTTTTCAAAAGTGGGCTCTGGATAGATGGAAGCAAACTATTTTAGCGCATGATTCACTTCATTCAGTGGAAATATTTCTCGTTTTTCATTTGGAGAGGTATTTTGGGATGGAAAAAAATATCATCCCAGAGAGAGGGGCGCTCTGGCATTTTGTTCTGGAGAGTTATATATATGCCATATCTCTTTTATATGGTAATGTGTTGCAAAGGAGGCATGGTTGCGAAAGATGAAGTGAAATAAAATAAAATGTGCGAGTCTCCACCTTCCCTCCGTAAAGAAAGACAATGCATGAATTGGGACATGGACTTGCTTGCATTGAGGAATTTTTAAAAGTTGTTATTCATTTAATCTTTATACGGATAGAATTTACTGAGCTGGAAAAGAGAGGCATTTTTTTCCCTCCTTCTGTGGGTGTTTTTTTTAAGGATGCTGAATCTGCCAATCTTTTTCCCCCGGAGGATATTAAGCAATGAGGTGATCTTTTTCTTAAGGTAGCAGATGTTCAGTTTGGTAGCTGGACGCAAGTACTAGTTGCCCAAGGAGATAAAGTTAGGGGTGGGGGAGCCAGGTGTAAGAAGGCGAGGCAGAGACTGAGACAAAGGGTTATAATGAAGTATCAGGATCTTGGTGAAGGACAGAGCAAACATGGGCATATGGTTTATTCATGGGGAAGAGCACTTAGGGCTGTCACAAGCATAAAAATGTCCTGTAGCAGCCAGGCCATCATTGCACACCTCATCTCTCACTCCGTTTTCTGGTCCTTGTGTAATACATTTTTCTTTCTCAGTAATTCAGCCACTGCAATCATAGCTTTATCTGTCTTCTTGGAATCAACCAAATAACTCTTATGCTATGATACAAGGAGAACCTTCACTTCTAGTAGTAAAAACAA
Organism: Cuniculus paca; assembly: GCA_004365215.1. NCBI lineage: Eukaryota > Metazoa > Chordata > Mammalia > Rodentia > Cuniculidae > Cuniculus > Cuniculus paca. Next base: position 3,236 of record RJWT010052918.1, on the reverse strand, counting down.
AACAAACCCTCTCTCTTAGGCTCATTTTCAGCCAAACACACTTTGTTAAAATGTTAGTCGTTTCTATGCAAAAAGGGAAAGAACTTTTTTTCCATATTTCTTCTTGATCTTTCCTCAGAAGACAGAAAAGCCTGAAATTGAAATGGTCCCTTACACAAAGTGAGTGGACTTTTTGACTTTGAAAATTCATATAAAAACAGGTCGACATTTATCTTGCAACGGACAAACTACGTTGGTAAAATGAAGAAACAGGCCAGCAATTAAATCTTGGGTTCTTGGTCGCCCATGAGGTGGCTGTGTTTGCTTAGGTGCCATGTGAGGGCTCGTGCTACAGACTCAAGTCCGGTGATAGTTTTTGCGGGAAGGGTGTGATGGGGTGTCTTTTAGATGGATGGTTATACAAGTGTGCAGTCTAGCGTTTTACATCTGCTGCGGGGCAGGTCTTTTTGATTCAAGAGGTGGCAAATCTGAGTTCAGTGAAGATTTGTAGTTTGTTTTCAGATAGCAAAAAACATTTCAAATAAAAGGACAAGGGTAGTGTTTAGGAGGCAAACAACAGTGCCTATATTACATGCAGAATAAAGGTTCTTTAAAATTTGAAATAGATTTTATTTTATCCATTTCAGATACTTAAAAAAACACTTGCTGTGTGCCCGGTACTTTTTGTGTCTTTTATAATGGTAACCTTTTTAACTATCAAATTAAGTGACATAGGTGCTCTCTTATTTTGTTTTACAGATAAGGAAAATGAGCAGACTCAGACAGGTCAAATAATTCGCCCGGCATCTGCTGCTCATAGGTGGTAGGGCAAGGATTTGAACCGAGTATTATTCTAGTCTAAGCTCTTAACTTCTGTGCTCATGATAGAAAAAGAGTGTGATAGATTTTTTTATAATCTGTTCTTATGAGTATATGAAAAAAATAACGTTTAAATCCACGTATGCAATAAGGACGATTTTATTGGTAAGAGTTAGGAAGGTCCTTGTACAGACTGCCTCCTAAGTGACTAAGAAGCAGCAAAAGTGAAATTACGAAGGGAGTCTTCTATTTCCATGGGTACTGTGGTCCTCCCTGTAGCTACTATTATTATGATCATTACTAGGACCAGTTTTTTAAACCTTAGGTTACTAAGAGACGAGGTTGTCTCTTGTGACATCCTCAGTTCACTCATCAAAGTGACAAAGGTAATCTGTATTGCTGTGAAGTAAGAAAGACAAACATTATCACCTTATGGGGAAAACTGAAGACCAGAAATGGAAAAGTGACTTAGCCCAAGCTCTGCAAACCCCTCATTGGCGGAATTAAAGTTGGACCCATGGCCTCCTTCCTGTACCTCAGGCTTGCATCCTATTTAATAGGTCACCTTGCTCCTTATTTCCTTTGTTTGTTTTTTTCAGTCATCCTGGAAACGTGCTAAGTGCCCACAGGTGTGAGGCACTATGTGTGCCATGGGGTGACAGTCAGAGGAGGACGGGGCAGGCCAAGCCGTCCTGGGAGTTCAGGGAGGACGGGTTCCGGGGCTCCTGTGGATACTGGGAGGCAGCATGGAAGATTCGGGAATGAGGCACCACTTTTGTCTTTCCGGATGGGGTATTTACTGCTGCTACTCATCTTTTTAAGTGATGCCAGTGTGATAATACATGAATTTATATTAACAGAAGACCCAATTCAAGGTCAGGCGTATCAGCAGGATGAAATTAAATAGCTCAGTGTCAAACCGTGGGGGAGGGGGCTTTGCCCACTTTCCACTTCCCCTGTGCTATAGACGAAAATTCTTTACATATGTACATTTGTAACTAAAATGGTGCAATGTTAAGACATTAAGGGACTTTAATATGCTGAGACATGTGGCCGCTAATGAAACCCATGCATGCCTCCTGGCAGAGTCTCATTAGACCCCATTCTGGGGCGGAGACTGCAGTAGGGGCTGCACATTCAGTTCCTGAGGTGGAGAGAGTTTAACGGGAGGGTTTGTTGGTTTAGATTCAGCATATTCAGGGGCTTAAGAGAGTTTGGGAAGAAGGGTTATGAAGTGACATGGTGGAAAATAAGCAATGGGAACATTCTGTGATTCAGGAAAATCTTAGAACTCACCACGTGATAATTTAGTAATATGCTAGCTCGTAACATTTATGAAGATAAATTTATGTAAACACGTACTGAGCAGACAGAATGGCTTAAACTCGGTGTACACACAATAAGCACTTTTACTTTATCATTATAATATAGTGATAAATGTAAGCTTAGTGGAACGCCTATTCCAGATGTCCTTTTAATGGATAATTGGTAGTCACACAGTAAATAAGTATGTTAAGAGTCAAGATAGCAAAACATGAAGTTAATTAGTATTTTATCATAAAGAATTAATATAGTTGAACACTATTCTGAACTCTGTTCTTTCCCCCATTTCTGAAAATCTTGCTTTTTGATGCAAGAGACTAAAGTATGATCCCATGAGGTCATTATATTTGGAACCTGTTCTCAAAAGAGAAGATAGCAGTGGATTAGGGTGTGTGGGGAGTCTGGTAAGAAGGAAAAGAAGAAAAAGGAATTTCATTTCAGAAAATTCAATGGAAGTAATAAAATTTTATAAAGTCTAAGAGTTGAAGGGTAGGCCAGCTCTGTTTAATGGGGGGAAAATGAGTCATGAGATTTCTGTGCAATTGGAAAATTGCCATTGGGATGGCCAACTGTGAACTTTAGAGCAATCACTCTGTTTAATAAATAATGTCCAGAAGCTATCTCTGTTAGAGTAGGAGTGTTAATCATGGTGATGGTCTTGATTCTCCTGTACATGTGATACTCAGGCTTGAGGAAAGTTAAAAGGCACTATCCTGTAAACAGTGAAGTTAAGGTGATGTTACAAAAACTTTACTGTGGGTGGGTAATAATTTTCATATGCTCTCTTGAATTTGAAACAATAATGGAGTGATTCTGTTTGTGTCTGGAAAAAAGTAGAATTGAAGAAAGTTGTGTATAATTAAGAAAAGATTTTTTGTATAGAATTTGAGAATGATTTTTCAAGAGCAGTTGTAAAATAAGGTGTCTGTCTTTGAAATTTATTCCACTTGCATTTAGTAGAAATTACAGTTGAGACCTCGATAATGGATCATCAGGAAGCTTTTCCTGTAAGGAAGTTAGTTCTGATGAGGCAGTGGGAGAGCTTGAGAATCAAACCTGCTGCAGGCTCTGCTAGGCTATGTGGGTACCAAACAGAAAGCCAGGTCCTTCCCATC
>RJWT010052917.1:0-10490 GCA_004365215.1 Cuniculus paca | reverse complement strand
GCTGAAGCACTTCACCTGCTCTGCTTGTCTTGTGAAAACGGTGTCTCCTCTCTCTGAGGACTCAAGTGCTTCCTGAAGCCTCTTCCTGCCGGAAGAGCGCCCTCCTTCTGTGGCCCATGGATTGTGAGTGCCTGCTGGGGCCCCAGATTCTGAGGTTCGTGGGGTCTTCTTTGTCCAAGCACCTGTTTCACGACTACGTGCTGGCCTTTGTCAAACTTAAGTTTTGAGACAACCAAGACATTTGTTATTCACGAAAGGGTCACGTGGATGGATAAATGTATCACTGAGGCTGAGAACTTAGACCTGTAGCTAAGCAGGGCTGGATTCCACCACCAACAGTAGACGTAAGTCAAAACCTCTGAAAATTTTCTAAGAAATATGTACGTTTATTCAGAATTGGAAATGCCCATTATCAACACTAATAAAAGATTTCTTCTTTAAAGAAGAATTTATGGACATATTCTACATACATGTATGTGCTATATACATAAATATTACATATACATATTACATATATAACACACGTCTCTATATGTTTGTATGTCTCATATTTTGGAAAATAGAAAACCATTTCTTCAGGGTATTTTTGTGACTTTTTAAATTGCATTTTTACAGAATTAAAGTTTAGTAGCTTCTGGGCATATTCAAACTATTTATGAAGAACTTGATTAAACAAAATCTATCAGATTGATGACTATAGCTTGTGTTTATCAAAGCAAAATATATTTGGATTTATTTTAGATTCAACTCTTCAGAACTGAACTCTTAAAGTCAGATTTCTATTTTTATTTTTTTGATGACTAGTTTTGGAGATTTTGAATGGCTAGTGAGTTTTAGAAGGCTGTGGATAAAGATTTACTAAAGAGCCGGGCGTGGTGGCTCACACCTGTAATCCCAGCACTCGGGAGGCTGAGACTGGAGGATCGTTGTGAGTTCAAGACCAGCCTGGGCTACAAAGTGAGCTCAGGGCCAGCCTGAACGGCATAGTGAGACCCTGTCTCAAAAAGACAAGGGCTGGGAATCTAGCTCAGTGGCCTAAGTGCCTGCCTGGTAAGTGTGAGATCATGAGTTCAATCCCTGGTGCCACAAAAAAACAAAAACAAACAAACAAACAAAAAAAAACAAAACCAAAACCAAAACACCTTACTAGAGTAGGCACTAATTCATCAAAAGTTTTTCAGGCTGTTTTCACGACTTCCTGAGATTTTATTATGTCATTTTTTTGTTGTTCTTTGTGATGACTATTTCAATTTTCTTGATTTATTTGTTCCACAGTCATTTGGAAATATTTTAAGATCACACAAAGGGTAACTGTTAAAACTAGGAAAGGTCCAAACCATGCAGTTATATTACATATGATTTTCTGCTATGAATGGTTGCCCTTCTGCCCAGCCACCCTGCCTTGGAGCCAGCTGATTATGGACTGAAACCTCCACAAACTGTGAGCTAAATAAACCTTTCCTCCCTTAACTTTGAGTGTCAGTAGGCCAGGTGATTTAGCTCAGCAGCTCAAGCGCTTGCCTGGTAAGTGCAAGGTCATGAGTTCAATCCCTGGTACCAACAAAACAAAGCAAAACAAAACAAAACAAACCTTTGAGTGACAGGTATTTTGTCTCAGCAACAAGAAAAGTAACCAAGATAATGCATAGGATGGTGCTGCTCTGGTGAGGGATCTGGAAGATGGTTCTCTCACAGGCACACATTTACAAACATCAGTTTTTTTTGTGAAATTTTCCATTTAATATTCCCAGACCATGGGTAACCAACACCTCAGAAAGAAATTGGTGGATACAGGGGGACTGCAGCCCATCCATGTCAAAGTGGTTTTCACAGTGACTTAATGTCATTCTCTTGTTCTATGATTTTTCTGTTTTCTGTGTCGGGCATTTTTGAAGAGGAAAAATATTTCCCTGTAATTTCACATTTATAATATAAGTGAAAAGTGCCTGCCTGGCAAGCGCAAGGACATGAGTCAATCCCCAGTATCCTCCCAAAATATGTGTGTGTGTGTGTGTGTATGTGTGAAAATAAACATTAGTTTTTCACATAGATTGCCTTTTATAGTCATTTCCATCAAACCAGTGTTAGAGCTGAAGTCTAAATCAGTTAAAGATACCCTGTGGAAATCACACATGGCGGTTGCCAGAGCAGTGAGCCTGTGTTTTGACAGCACAGTGGCAAACTGGTCCCTTTGCTCAAAAATGCAGCGAGCCTAGCACAGCATGAGGTGCAGCTGGTCACCCAGTGCTGGAAGCTGTTGGGGGTCCAGTGGTTGCTGGGAGCACCACTTTTTTTTTTCTCCCTTCTGTACTGAGCTATGTCCCTAGCCCTGTCCATAAATTTCTTTTTAAAATTTTGAGACAAATTTTCACTAAGGTGCTACATTGCCTAGGCTGGGGTTGAATTTGTGACCCTCCTGCCTCAGCCTCCAGAGTGCTCTTTGGAAGCACCAGCTAGCACGTGGGTACCACTTACGCCATCTTTTTTTTGTCCAAGGAAACAGTTTTCCTGGTTTGTCACCTGTCAGACCCTGTTCCAGTTCACTTCACTGAGAAACCTGGACAGGGGCATGGGAAATGAGGGGGAGGGGAGCAGCAGGTGGGTGGGCTTGAACAGAGCTCACAGCAATGATCTAAACTCTGCCAGGCCACCCTCCCCACCACATGCTACAACCAGACTCCATCTCTGCCCTTACTGCCCCTTAGTGTCGTGCCTGTCCCTTGGAATCTGCGGGGACAGATTTCAAGACCCTCTGCTGGACACCAAAACTCACGGGCGCTCACTCACATCCCTAATCAGGCAGCACAGCGTTTCCTGCAGCCCCGATGCCATCTCCTCGTGAGTCACGCTGCCTCTTACAAAGGAGATGCTCTGCAAGGAGCCGCTGTACGCGTCGTCTGGGGGAGGAAGAGAAGAGGAAAGGTGTTCGCGCCGAGCACAGGCGCAACGTCTTTTCCCCAGATTTCTCTTTTGATCACAGTTGGTTGACACTGCAGACACAGAGCCAGGACACACGGAGCACTGGCTGTGTGCAGGAAAGGAGGGGCAGGTAGCTCGGGGGAGTCCTGTGTCGCCCTTCCCCGAGGCCTCTGTGCTGCCGGCTCTGGTCGGCTCAGGTCTGCTCAGGTCCAGGCTGGCACTGAAGTTGCCAGACAGGGTCTACGCTGCCTCATCCTGCACTCTCGCTGCCCCAGTGGCAGTCCCCTGGCCCAGGTCCTAATGCTCTGTCCATCTGGAAGGCCCTATGCCACCTTCCATTTGTTCCAGTCTGAGCATCCTTTACTAATTTTTAATCAACACATAATAACTGTACAAATGGCTGGAGAACAGCGAGATAGTTCAGTGCATGAACACGACGTGTGCTAACCCACTCGGGGGATCAGCATTCCTGGCTCATCACTTCCTTGTGTTTGGGGCCTTGAGTTCCTCTCTTTACTTCTTCATTAAACATGGAGCAGTGTGTTGTGAGCACAGTCATCCCACAGTGCTGCAGAACATGGAGCTTAGTCCTCCCGTCTAACTGTGTCTCAGCACGTTATTTTACCCTTTCTCTCACCTCTTCCCCTCTCCTTCTCAGCCTCTAACAATCATTACCCTCTTCCTCTTTTTTTAAAAATTTTATTTTAAAGGTAATAAAACCCAACAAAACAAAACACAATAAATCCAATCAAAACACAGCAGTGAAATTGGTATGGAACTTCAAAGCAGGGTAATAGGAAAACAACAATGGCTACCATAGTATATCTTGTTATCTTCACAGTAGTTGTCCATGCCATCGGATATAGCAAAATCAGACCAGAACAAAACAGAATAAAATCAATCAAAACAGAATATTGAGTAAAGAAAAAAGAATCAATAAGAACCAAACAAAACAGTGAGAACAATATTAGACTTCAAAAACAAGATAGGAAAAATCCTCCATATTTGCCATCTTGCATGCTGTTATCCTTCCTAGAGATGCTCAGACTGCCAGCCCCAGGCCTGTAAATTCAACCAAACACTACAAGCCCTCAGCTGCTTTCTGTACCTCAGTTGCTGTCAGCTCAGGCTGACCCCAAACCAGCTGGTGGCTTATGGATGAGGGGGTTTGGTGATTCTTGGCCTGTGCACTGGTAGGCTCACAGGAGGCGCTGACTTTTCTCTTCCTGGGCCCTGCATGGTCTGTGTGGCTTACCAGAAAGGCTGGCTAGTTGGCTTGTTGATTGGCTCCTCCCAGTCCAGCATGGCTGATTCTCGGGAGTCACTATCTGGCTTTTCTCTTCCTGGGTCCTGCATGGTCTCCCCCTCTTCTGCTTTGAAATTAAATTTTTAGTTTTCACATGGAAGACAATGTCTGGTCCTTGGCTTATTTTACTTAGCACAGTGTCCCCTAGTTCCATGCATGTTGCTGCAAATGGCAGGCTTTCATTCTTCATGACTGAGTGATATTCCACCGAGTATATATGCCCCATTTCTTCATCTGTTTGTTGGTTGGTGGACCCTTAGGTTGATTCCAAATCTGGGCTATTGTGAACAGTTCAGTGCAGATATCATCTCACTGTGGATTGTTACCCTATCCCAAACTCCAGAGTAACTAATCATCACCTGTGTTTGCAGGCCACTTCCTGTGTGTGCCTTCTTACTCCAGGGTTGCACAAAATCATCTCCCTCCAGTGTAATCCCCTTTGAGTGGAGGTCACAGTTTTCATTTCCGTCTTCAGCTGCTGGCATACTGCATGGGGAACTATGATACTGGTGGAATGAATTGTTTTTATAGGTCAGTCAATCCTGCTTATTTCTCAGTGAGTTACCTGCGAGCAGAACTAACTCTACAATGCACACTGATAAAGACAACCAGTGGTCAACCCTGTCAGTGCACGCATTAAACCATGGACTGGACACCTGCCCAGGATTTGCTGCAGACTGGCTGGGAGAGGAGTGAGACTTCCGTTCTGCTAGCAGGTAAGCCCCCCACGCCTTTCCCACCAGCCAGCTCCATGGCTCATCGTGGCGAAGGGTGTAGTGGAACAAAGCCACTTAGCTCGTGGGGTGCCCACGCATCTTAGTGACTTTTTCGTCACAACACCCAGCACCCACGAGACTAAGGAGGAGAGGTTTATTTTGGCTCGTAGTTTGTAGAGATTTTAGGCTGTCTTTGGCTGGCTCCAAGGAAGGGGCTGGCCGAGGGGCATGGTAGAGGAGAAAAAGCTCGTGGCATTGCAGAAAGAAGCAGGGTACAATCAAGGGAGGAGGGAAGAATACAGACCTTTCCAGGTTACCTCCTCCAACCAGGCTCCACCTCCAGTGTCACATCCGGGCGCGCCCCTGATCCAGTCGTCGCCTCCCAGAAGCCTCATCTATGAGTGCATGAGGTTTGGGGGGACATCTAGATATAAATCGCAGCACCAGCGTTGTGCCTTCACAGCCTACCTAGACACACTGGAAAGGCCGACTCACACGTGGCAGGACTCCCCATCCACTCAACTCCGAAGTGTGTTTCCCAAGCACTTCACCCTTCCCCTTCACATGATCTGATTTTTCACAAAAATGCTGTCCGTGCGTGTCTGCCTCATTTGTACCTTGTTCCCTGAAGGCTGTGGATGGGTGTTCGAGGGAGCTGCGGAAACATTCACACACTCAAAGAGGTCCAGGGCGCGTATCTCCCCTCATGTTTAAACAGAAACAAAGGGTCCAGCCCAAATGACAGGTCTCTTCTTTCCTGCGGTTCGAGATGGATCCCCTGGAAGCCTCCGAGAGTGAAGGAGGACAGCAGAACGGATCCCTCCCCGTCGCTCTGCTTCCCTTCCCCTTGGAATGGCTCTACCGCTTGGGGTTACGTACAAACGCAGAGACTCAGAGGACTCTGACTTGTGTCTGATTACAGAGGTCCAGCCTGGTTTGGCTTCAGCTGAAATTGGGCTTTTGCCATGGGGACCACATTCCTGCCTCTGGGGAGAGTCATGTGCATCATAAACGAAGACTAAACAAGACGTGAACGGCCTGCGAGCCAGCCCTCCTCCCCTGGGAAGGCCGCCAGCCTGCCACGGGCTCCCGTCTGCTTGGCTAAGAGGGAGCCCGGGAAGCAGGCTGATAGCAGAGCTTTCTTTGAAACCAGACTCCCTGCTCCTGGGGTCGATCCTCATCCCGGTGTGCACAGCCTCCCACACGGTGTCTGCATGTGGAACTGAGGCTTCCTGTCCGGAAAGCTTGCCCCAGGCTGCAGCGCGGTCCTTAGTCATCACGGAAAAATCCGCTCAGGCCTCATTTTATGGAGGGAAAATAAATGTTCGTGTGTTTTAGAAGCATCTTTCACAGGGAGGATGGGGGCAATGGGGTTTTCTGGTTAAAGTGAATGAACTCCTGCCCCCAAATTCAAGTAAACAGGACATCCACTACCTCCAGTGTTGACAAGAAGGTGGGTAAAACCATCATCTAGCAGTGGCTCACCCTGAGCTGGAACTTTCAGTCTCACTGTCACATTCCGGGTTGACATGGTCCCCCTGGTGCAGCTGAGGGTGCCATGCTGTATCGGTGCCCAGGCTGCCCAGGGCCAGCAAGTGTCACTCTGCCCATCACTGCTCTCTCTAGCTGTCCTTACAGAGGCCCATGTTTCTTCATTTAAACCCTACTTCTGTGGGGAAAGGGACCCTGAGTTCTCCTCCAACAGAGCCATATTTCAACTTTCCTTCCCGGGTTAAATTCGTGAGTCTGTGGTGAATCAGGTTCCATCCCAGGAATCCAGTCAAATTCTTTCTTTGTTGGGGGCAGAGAAAAACTGATGAAGCAGTCAGCACTCTTGAGGAAGTTTGGAATTTCCCCAGTACTTCCATGAAAAATGAGTTTGGAGAGGCAGGAGCCGAGGTAGTAACCCTGGGGTGAGCACCTGGAGAATGAGGTGCACCCCACCCAACCCCACTCCGCACCTGCACATTCTCTCACGAACCTCCCAGCATGCCTGAGGGGTCAACGAGGCGGCCTGTATGAAAGGCCCACCCTATAGTCCTACGGCCTGTATTAGGCTCATCTGAGTCCGGAAACAGTTTCTGTTTGACCACAGAGATGTTTCTGTCATCGTGCCGGGCCATTGTGGTTATTTAGGGTGGCACTACTGAAGCTGGTCTGTGGGCAGGCTTTTAGACACAATCACCCTTTTCTGTTTTCTGTGCTTGATTAACCTTAGGGGTAGTTTTGTATTGGATTTGAACACATCTGTGTCATGCAGGCCAGAACTGGTCTGCAGCATCAAGCTGAACCTGGGCTGGGGTTGGTCAGGATGTGAATGTCTTCAGGCCCTCCCAAGCCCTTGGAGTTTAATCCTTGCTGTGAGGTATGAGGAGGATAGAAACTTTGTCCAACTGCGGTGTTTAGAGGTGATGCCTTGGGAAGGGAATACAGGTAAAAGTCCCTGGGGTTGAGGCCTGATGGCAGTGTAAGAGGAGGGAGAGAGACCAGAGGAGACGGGTCTCCTGCATGATTCCCTGCTCCACCTCAGGACTTGGCCAGCAGGAAGGGCATCGCTAGGTGCTGTCCCGGAACTTGGCCTGAACTGTTAGCCAAGATAGCCTCCCTTCCTGGTAAGGTTGCCAGTCTGTGGCCTTGCAGTACTAGCAATGGAAAAGGGAACAAGACAGAGCTGGTCCCGAACCTTCATGGTGTGGAGACCAGCTGGAGCTCTCCCATCCCACTTCCAGACACATGACCAGAGGCCAACCTTTCTGAACATATCCCAGTCTCCTAAAATGTGTATGGGTTTCAGAAAAGGTAAAGAGACTGTTTTAATCTTGCTAAACTGAGGGAGAGAGTCATGATTTTTCATTAGCCCAAGTGCATATCCACGGAAAATAACTTGTAGAGAACCTCACAGCCCTGCACTGTGTGCCTGCGGGACTCGGATAAGTGCTGGCTTTGCACCCACACCTTTCAGAGGTCAGAGACTCAGGCTTGTCTGTTCTCTGTGGGACCAGCCTGAGCGCAACCCTCGGGTCTCATTTTTGCCCAAGGACCGTGAAACGTGCCCACGGTCAGATCTTGCTGACTGCTCACCAGGACGTGGCGCATTAGTTTATTCCTCTCATTTTTAGATAAGAAGGCGAAGGGCTGAGGGTATTTGTGAACTGCCAGAACCAAGCCCACAGGTGGCCAAGTCATGGGAAATGCCCACAGTGGTGATTCCATCAGCCAGAAGCAGGTAGGATTCCAGAGTGTGTCGCTGTCCCTGCTGGACATGGTATGAGGTGGGAGAAAGCCCATTCCTTTGTGTCACAGAGCTCCTGGGGACCAATCTAAGCACCAGTGGTAGTGGGACTCAGACCAGAGTCCTCTCTTGACTTCTGCCAGCCTCTGTACCCTGGGCCTTCTCCTGCTGAGTTTTGTGTCCCCAACACATGCAGTGCCTGGGACCCCACATGATCACTTGGGTGCAGGTGGCAAATTTGTGTCTACTTCGAGGGGGGACGCTGGGAGGACAATGACCTTTTGATGTCCCGCCATCGTATTCTAACTGGGAGAGGCTGAGGCAGCAGTATGATTGAGTGTATGAGTGAGTGTGTGTGTGTGTGTGTGTGTGTGTGTGTGTGGTGGGAAGAAGTGGGTTCTGTCACACCCCCCACTCTGTCCCCAAAGATGCAAGTGTAGCTGTCCAGGAGAGCTAGGTGACAAAAGCAAGCCTGTCAGACTCTGACAACAGCAGGCAACCAACTCATGTGACAAACGAATGAAATTAAAACTCCCAGAACCTGTGACTTGGGTCAGACTAGTGTGGCCAGCAGCGCAGTCCCAGCCCAGCCGTACCCAGCAGCATCAGGCTCTGTGGCCCTTCTCAGGGCTCTGGTGTGGTGTTTGATCTGCTCGCAGGAGAAGAGTGACATTGAATCTCACAGGTTGCTTTTAATGACGGGACTGGACCAGCCTGGCAACAGTCAGCTTCCCCAGCAGATGGCACTGGTGCCCTCTGGAGAGGAGGTGGGGCTGGGGGAGATGCCCATGGACTTGCCCTGGTGAGTGTGGTATGAGGGGAACACTTCCGGCTGCTGGGTCAACCTGTCACCCAGTCAAGGTGTGACTGCTCCCTACACATCTCCTTGGGAGCAGACCACACTGTGCCAAAAGACTTCAGGACCTGTGTGCCTGGTCAGCTTAGGCTTTGACATCATGGTCTCTCCAGGTCTTGAACCTTTCCTGGCCCATGGTGTTAGTCTTCTGGAGGAGACTGCCCTCACCCACCATTCCCAGATGGCACCTGGCCTCTCAGGGAGGCCAGACAGAGCCATGCATGAGTAACTGTCCCCCACGTCCTGCTGTTAGGCTGGGACCTGCCAGGGCAGGGGATACCGCATGGGACCCCAGGGCTCTGATGTGCTGTGCCCCTCTGCTGTTTGGGTATCGGGGAGCACACCTTGCAGGCAGCCCTCACCTGGCTTTGCTTCTGCAGCACAGACCCCGCTCACCAGCTCGCCAGCTGCAGAGATTCGCGTGTGCGTTCCCTAGGTGGGCAAGAAAGACAGCAAGTCGGTGGATTTGAGAATTAATGTCACTTCCGAGCGAAGGATTTGGGACAAAGTGACGCCTAACATGGACCTTACTGTGCCCGCTACATCTGCAGGTGGTCTGGGAAGTGTATGGCTCTGTCTGGGCGAAAGGCCTGAGGCCTCTTTCCGAAGCCAGCCCCGAAGGTTCTGGTGATTCCGCTTTGTTCTTAAGAACACACAGTTGGTTCCTATGAAGCCCAGAGCGTTCAGATGGCTGCTCCAGCGCTCAGCCCCAGCAGGACTTGTCCCGACGTTGCTGTGGGCACGCGCTGGGCCGTGCTTCGTTTCCTCTTTTCATGGAGAGGAGAGAGGATGGAGTCGTGAGTGTGCAGATTCGAATACGATTTCTGCCGCTTATCTCTTACTTCCCGGCTGAAAGGATTTAGCTGCTGCTTTGAAAGACATCCTTTGCGTTTTCTCTTTCCTCCAGTCGCCATTTCCAGTTGTAGGGAATAGTCAGGAAATGTCAGCTTTAGGTCTGTGGCTTAACTCCACGGGGATGGTTTTCAGCGGCCCAGAGAGAGCTCTCGCCCCACGCCGGTGAGCCCTGCAGCCAGTCCACCAGAGACAGCCTCCCAGGAGTGACGGGGCTTGGATGTGGCTGGGGTGTCCTGGGGTTCATGTGCTGGAGGCTCAGGTCCCAGTGCAATGATCGGGGGACCTTCAAGGGATGGGGCTGAAAGGAAGGGAGCGTCATTCTAGGAAGGGATCAGTTATGGGTTTCAGGATGAGTTCTCCAGACACGGGGTATAAAGCTATCCCTGCCTGCCCACACTTCGCTGATCACAGCCATTAGCTCCTTAACCCCCGCTCTGCCAGGCTTTGCTGTTAGGGACCCTCTGGTGGCTGCTCAGGCAGGGCCCCCTCATATTGGACATTTCGCCTCCAGGACCATGAGCTACCGAAAACTCTTTTCTTTACAAAGTTCCCATGCTCAGTACTTTCTCCCCCTGCCCCCCAGTACTTTCTTGTAACCGCAGAAAA
>RJWT010052916.1:0-10512 GCA_004365215.1 Cuniculus paca | reverse complement strand
GCGTGAGGGAACTCTTCCGCTGATGTTTGGCAGGATTTTCCAGTGGACACGGACAGCAGGGCACATCCCAGCGGGGGCCCACTCAGAATACCCTCCTGTCAAGAGGGCTGGTGGGGGAGCTCTGGCCCCTCGGGCCTCTTTCTGCTCCATGGCTCTAGGACCTTTACCAGAAAAGCCTTGCATGGCTGGCGGTGACCCCATCTTTTCTATCTTATGCTTCAGGACAGTAAAGTTTTTGCTAGACCCACAGGCAGAGCAGCCTACCCTCCCCTGGGAGGGAGCTGGCCTGGGCTTAGGGAAGATGTTCTGACCCTTGTGCAAAAATCCCCCTCTCTACAGAACGCAGGTCAAACTATCCACCTACCGTAAAGGACCAGGGTGGTGAGGGTGAGGAAGCACAGCATGTTGTCAGGGAAGTCGACCACTGACCTCTTGCCATGAACCAAGCCCTCTTTATACTCCACTTATCAGCAGCTTTGCTGACCTTCTTCCTGCCAGCTGACAGGACTGTGGGTGGAAGGCAGGGAAAGTCACAGGTGACATGGAAGTACAAGTGAAAAGATTGTTTCTCAAGGGGCTAGGAATTTTAGCTCAGTGGCACAGTGCCTGCCTGGTAAGTATAAGGTCCTGAGTTTGATTCCTAGTACCCCACCCCCAAAAGATTGCTTTTCAAATCAACTAATTTATCTGCTAGTCAAAGACAGAACAAAGTTGGAGCTCAGTTAATCATCTGCTTTTAGTTGAAAAGCATCCAACAAACACTTTTTCAAAAATAAAATGAGAGCTGGGCGTGGTGGCGCACGCCTGTAATCCCAGCACTCAAGAGGCTGAGGCAGGAGGATTGCCGCAAGTTCAAGGAGAGCCTGGGCTACATAGTGAATTTAAAGCTAGCCTGAACTACATAGTGAGACCCTGTCACAAACAAACAAACAAACAAACTATATATATATATTTTTTTTTTTTTAATGGAGAACCAAGACCACTTTTCCCTTGGCATGCACCCCTCATTGTCCTACCCCCAACATCCGTGACTGTCTCACTGTTCTCAGTTGTACTGTAATGCAGAGACCTGCCTGTGTAGTAGGAGGGGAATGCAGAGCAGGAGGGAGAGAGTGGTTAGCAGAAGGAAGACGCTCCAGAGAGGGAGCTGGGGATGCCCCTTGCATATAGGTGTGAGTGCAGGCAGAGGAAAAGCAAATGCCCTGGAGAGAATTCTGGAGGAAGGAAATACTGAGAAACAGGCTGGGAAGACTCAAGTCAAAATGAGACCCCCTAGATCCAAAGAATGTGGGGCAGGACTGGCGAGGGAAACTTCAGGATGGGATGACAGTCTGTGGACTGTAAGAATTGGGGGCAGAGGGTACAGGGGGTGAGGGGCAGGCAGGCCCTGCAGGAGATGAAGAGGAGAAACAAGCAAGGTGCAGTGTGCATAGAGAGGGGCAGACATCCTTGGATTGGGCACAAAGGGATTAGCACCACTGCGGGCCCTGGAGAGGGGGACCGTGGGTAGAGCAGTGATGGTTGCAAAATGAGGGATTTTGAGTTGGGCTGAGAGATGCCTAGAAGCCTACAGAGAAGCAGGAAAATCACCTGGCTCACCTGGGGCTTTCATTGTCCTTGAGCTGCAAAAGCCAGGCTTCATGCTTGCCGGGACAGGAGAGGCCTGGGAAAGGTGTTTGGAGTCTACACAGCCTGTCACTTGTCAGAGCCCTTGTGTTCAGAGTTGCACTTTCACGCTCAGGTCAGCTGGAGCACACTCTCTCCAGTTCAGTCTCTTGCATTCAGACACAAAGTGGACCTCAGAGAGGTGGCCTGAGTTGGGCTGAGGGATCGAGGGGCCTTTGTCATTCTCCTCCTACTTCCCTGCCTCTCTAGAGAAAAGCAGTCTGTTAGCCCAGGGGAGCAGTCCAACAGGAGGCAGAGGGCCTCTAAAAGCTACCCCTTGACATCACATAGGCCAGAGCTGTGAACCTTTAAGGGCAGGCCTATTTCATATGTGTCTCTGTACCCTTGGCCTGACCCAGGGAGACTGATCTGTATTTGCTTAAAAAGCAAACTCTAGGAGTACACTTAAGCCTCTCACAATGGGTGTGTCTACCATGCTGGTCAGACACATTTATTTTCACTTTTTGTATTAGGCATACATAGCAGCGCTGGGTTGAATTTTGAGGCATTGTATTTCTTCTGACTAAGCAATTCCAGTGCTAGCAATATATCCTTTTGAAATAAATGCAGGCACAAAAATAAATGTACAAGGCTGCGGATTATAAATTTGAATAAATTGGTTCTAATCCTACTGTGAAATACTATGTAGCTTTAAAATAGTAAATTAGGCAGGGCATGGTGGTGCACATGTGTAATCCCAGCACTTGGGAGGCTGAGGCAAGAGGATTGCCACAAGTTTGAGGCCAGCCTGAGTTACATAGTGAGTTCAAGGCCAGCCTGAATTGCATAGTGAAACCTTGTCTCAAAAAGACCAAAACAAAACAACCTAGTAAGTTAGACTTCAATGAATTGACATGAAAATATCCTAAGTGAAGAAACCAGAGTCACACACGACATGGCACTGCATATTAGTATATTTGTATAGTGATAGAAGACAACCTGTAGGCCACATGTGACTCTGGACAGCTAGCAGTGTAGCCTCCCAAAATTATAAACTAGGCGTTCTCATGTGATTTTTGAGTCTATTGTACAATGCTCAGTCATGGACTGCATAGGTGACAGTGGAAGGCTGTGTAGGCGAGGGCACAGTGCAGCGCTATCTCTGCCTCTCGAGGCCACCATACAGTTGACTGTAAGCCCTCGTGTATCAGCTGTTACATGTCCTTGGTGAGTAAAGTGCAGCAATTCCCAACAGTTCTTCGGCCTACCTACACATGTGCACATCTGAAGACAAGTGGTTACTGTTACTAGGCAGACATGCAAGTTTTATTTAATTATTAAACTTGTTAGCTTGTTATTTCCTAAAATAACATAAGGTAAAATATAAAAACGGGAATTTTGGAATTTATATACATTAACTGTATTATATACATTTTAAGCTGGGCGTGGAGGCATAGCCCAGTACTTAGGAGGCTGAGGCAGGAGGAACACTTGAGTTTGAGGCCAGCCTAAACTGCATAGCAAGACCCTGTCTCAAAATAAAAACAATAACAATAAAACTATATTATGCATTTTATATGTGGCCTGAAAATTCCTCTTAACTTACTACACTGCAGACCAGGCAAGCCAAAAGTTTGGACTCATGCTGTAAATACTTATTACTTCTAGAGAATAAATTGATAGGTGTGGGACATCATGAGAATAAACTAATTTCTTTCTTTCCCTTTCTTCCTTCCTTCCTTCCTTCCTTTCTCTTTCTTTCTTTCTTTCTTTCTTTCTTTCTTTCTTTCTTTCTTTCTTTCTTCTTTTTTCTCTCTCTCTTTCTCTCTCTCTCTTTCGTTCTTTCTTTCTTTCTTTTTCTGAGAAAGGATCTTACTAAGTTCTTTAAATTCCCTGGCTAAGCTCAAACTTGCAATCCTTGTGCCTCAGCCTACCAGAGTGTGGGACGAGAGGCTTTCACCCTCATACCCAGCTGAATTTTTTTAAACCTATTTTCTATATTATCTGACTTTTCTCTACAATATTACTTTTCAATACTTTTTTTTGGTACTGGGGGTCAAACTCACGACCTCACGCTTGCCAGGCAGGTGCTTATGCCACTGAGCTAAATCCCCGGCCCTGCAGTATTACTTTTGTAATTAAAAAATAATAAATTATGGGAAATTTTGTTCCTTGGAGCAAGAGTCCAGTACTCTTCAAGTACCCAGATGTGGATCAGTGCTTCAATGCTACGGTGCTGGGAAATAGTTGCACAGGGCTCGGAGCAGGTTTTAAAAGGCGAAGCCCTTGGTTAGCTCTGAGAATGGCTGGGGAGGGGGCCAGATAAGTTTTAAGGAATAATGCAGATGTTGAGTTAGGGCAACATTAGCTGTCGCTAAGGACAAGAACAAGAAACTACTTTAGTTTTTCCATCACCTTGTCAGCACTTTCTTTCTCTTGACCACCTCCCTTCCTTGGCCTCCCCTGGCCTCATGTCTGAGCCTACCCTGAGCATGGCATGTAGTCCTGTATCCACCTATGACCCTGTGAGCTAGTAATTTGTACCTTTTATACTTTTTTTTTTGCACCGGGGATTGAACTCATGACCTCATGCTTGCCAGGCAGGTGCTTAGGCCACTGAGCTAGATCCCTGGCGAGCTAGTAATTTTTAAAAAAAAATTGTTTTTTTTTTTTTTTTTTTGAGACAGGGTCTGGCTATGTAGCCTATGTTGGCCTTGAACTCATGGCAATCCTTCTGCCTCAGCCTCCTGAGTGCTGGGATTACAGGTATATACCTCCACATTCAGCTGAGTTACTCTTTACTCACTTAGGAAATGCTATTTTGGGGCAGGTGTGAGGAATCTTCTTGGCATCACAACAGCACAGCATCTTGGTTGGGCATAACATGATTGCGCTGGGGAGTTACTAGGTGATGCTATGACATGATGAGATATGCAGGGACAAGTTGCAAATGATCCATGCCTGGTAAACGTTTGGAGGTTGAATACAACCAAGAGTGAGGTCAGGACTGCAGATTATGCCTCTGGCTAGCCTGAGTTATTAGAACTGGAGTCAAAGCCCTTTCATTTGAGTCCCACTCCACTCTTCTACAGGGCAGACTTGCCTAGCAGGCACAGTGCCTAGGGCCTGCAATACTTCTAAGGGGTTCACAAAAAATGTTTTAGATTCTTTTAAGATCAGAATAAAATAAATAGGATCTGGGTTACATTCACTTTTATATCAGTGCATTCATAAAATACAATTTTTTTTTAGCAGAGCAAAGGTCTTAGGAAGGTAAAAGTGCTTTGTGCCCACCAAAGTCAAAATGCAGCCCTCGTCTAGCTTCTGTATACCCATCTCTCTCTCCATGAAGTCTTCCTATTTTAGATCCACTTGTATGTTTGTCTCTGTGGCTATGCTCATGCTAGATGGCTGCTTGTGTGATATTTCTGTTTCCTGAGTCTTTCCTGAGACTTCTCTATCAATGAGAAATGTTACTATCTTTGTGAGGCCTTTCCTAATTCCTTTAAGTGGTAGAGAGTTTTCCTTGTAGCTCCTAGAGCACATTTTTGGACATCTCCAGGCTTTTACAACCTGTCTACGTTTGGACTGGGAGTTCCGTGGCGGAAGGACCTCATCTTACCTCTCTGCATACTTCCACAAGCTTGACGCCCACTACATAGACCAGTCTTGGGGCCAGAGGGCACTTAGGGAGAAGGGGCTGGGTGTAACAGTGCTTGTCAAGTGTATGTGGTATTTCCCAGCCTGAACCAACTGATTCAGCTAAGGCACAGCTCAGGGAAAGAGAAGTCCAATGCACATTTCTACCAATGCCAAGAAACCTTTATTTCCACAGGGATTCCATGTCCAGCTCTTCTCTTCCAGAGATAAAACTTTCTCCTTTTCCCCTAGGTTCTATTCTGGCCACTTTCTCCTTTCCCTTTGGCTGGAACACCCCAGTGTGTCTCTTTTACTGGGTGCTGACGGCTCCCAGGGACCTCTTGCCATGTTGTGTGCAAACAGGAGGCAGAAGTGGTCCCATGGCACCCTCATGTGGCGACAGCCTGCTATTGACGTTGAAAGACTTCCTGGACAGAATTTTAATTTTCTTCCACAGGACTGTATCAGACAAAGCAGCCAGGTGCAGTGGGGTCCACATAGCTAGGAGAAGAGCTAGTACACACATCAGGCCTGCTTCACACCGGGACTTCATGCAGGCACAACAGATGAAATCAGTCATGCTTGACTGTGCAGTGACCCTGCTTCCTCAGTCTTTTCTTTTTTTTGGGAGACAGAGTTTCATCATGCAGTTCAAGCGGGCCTCAAACTCGCAGCGATCCCTCTACCTCAGCTCCCAAGTGCTGGGATTACAGGTGTGTGCCACGACGCTCCACTTGCTTCCTCAGTCTTGCCAGGTCTCTTGTTAACTTCATCTGGGCTGACAGTGCCTCAGTGATAATCGGACACAGAGGGAGTGGGAAACTCCTGGCCAGTTGTCTAGTGTTCTTGTGGCACAGTGGATTGATCCATGGTTCAGCACTGAAGACTGAGCCTCAATGTCAGCTTCAGCCAGCCACTAGTTATGCAACTGTTGACAAGCTACTTTATCTCTGCCTCTGCTCTCTTACCTGTAAGATGGGTGCAGTAGATCTCATCCTGTCTTTCTCATAGGATTATCGTGCAAATGAATTAAGATAAAGGACACCTCACTGGGTGCTTCCTGTAAATTGTAGTCAGTTCTACATACCAGGTATTATTAGCGAAGGAGGCTCTCTTTGACCTCAAAACCCTCTATTAGATCACATTATTTCACTAAACTCTGTAGGTGCTTTGGCTGACCAAGGTTTCAGGACAGTGCTGCAGAGGTATTCTTCTTGACCTTAGGGTTGCTGCCCTTGGCCTGCCCTCTGCTCTGAAGGCCTTTGTTTCAAGAACAGAAGGAAAGTTCTAGGTGGGTCCACACAGTCTTTTCCATCAGCGTGGAAAAAAGAAAATGAGCCCAGAGTTATTGCAAGGGGCAAGAAGGTTCTGCCTTGACATCCATTTCATTTACAAATCTATCTTGAAGGCCTACAGAGGATGGATGATCAGGTTGCCAGACATTGGCAATCCTGTTTCCTGAGAGGACTTGGGTGTGCAAGGGGAGCTTATAGTGGGGATGATCAAGGGCTTAAACAAAGAGCCAGAGCTGGTTGGGGTCACTGGGATTGCATGGGGCCATGGCTGGTTTTTTGTCCTGGGATATCAGGCAGGTACCAGATCCTGAGTTCCTGATGAGCTGATCCTAAAAACAACACAGCAAAGGTCAGTCTGGGTCGCAGACCTCTTAACAGCACTAGTAGGGGTGGGGGACAACAGATAAAAGACAAAGGAAGGCCAGCAAGACACAAAGAGGATACTTCCAATTCCATCTCTCGAATGCAGACTCTGAGAGATGCATTCCTAAATTTTTCCCCATGTCTGGTGCTAGTTCCCCATCCCCAGCTTTAGCCTGAGTAGCTGGAAAACAAGTAGAGGAAATCAAGACCATGGCTCATAGAAAAATGCTTTTGAGGCCTCTTGGGTGGCCAAGTTCAAAGACCTGAGGCCACTGTTGCCCACTCCCCATTTTGTGTATTTGATATTTTGACTCCTTCCTTCCCTGTATCCTCAAAGCTAGGCTCTTTTCCTGAGTAGAATGGAGTTTGGGCTGAGTCCTGAGGAAGTGACGTGTATCGCGGGGCAACATGGTACCATGGAAAACACAAACGCTTTCAAGTCAAACTTATCTAGGTCTAAATCCCACCCCGCCATCTACTAAGGATGGGTCTTGGGCCAGTCACGAACTTGCTGGGCTTCATTTGGCTCAGGTGTAGAAACGGGGCACTGTCTACTTGGAAAGAGCCCCTGAAAGATTACGCAAGCTAATGCACATAACTGCTTCACTTTGCACCTGCCACACCGAGGCAGGTGGGAACCATGGGTGACCCTCCACACAGGTCTACTAAAAATGCTAAAATGCCAAAAAATGCTTGTGCTATGGCAGAACTGGACATGGGCCATACTCTCTGACCCCATGTTTGTATCAGCCAGAACCAGCCATTGCCAAAGAGTACTCAAGTCCTGAGAACCCTGCTGACCAAGCCCACGCTCACCATTCCCCTGCTCTAATCCACCCCAGCATGTCTCAGGCAGAAGATACAGGAAACGAGGAGGGGGAAAATGTGGCCTCAGGTTCTTGATTCCAAGCCTGTTTTATTTCATTTTTAGAGAGTCTCACTATGTAGTTCAGGACCACCTTGAACTTGCTATGTAGCTCAGGCTGGCCTTGAACTCACAGTCATCTTCCTACCTCAGCCTCCCCAGTGGTGGGATTGTGAGTGTGCACTACCATACCCAGTTTAAGTCTAAGATTTCTGGGCAACTGACTCACCTGGGTCAATTCCCATTCCTCATCCTTGGGCACTTGGCTGTTTATGCCAGTGAAGTGACAGGTCCTAATGCCCAGCGTGCTGGCACTGGCATGTAGACACAGCTGTTTAGCAACGTTGTGACGAAGCTCTCTCTGGGTTGTATACTCAAAGTACTGGAAGTCAAGAGAAGGTCTTGAGGAACAGGTAGGGAGTTCATCCACCACCTTCCAAAGCTACCTGCCCTAAAATGCCAACCACAGATGGACTGCAGGGAAGTAAAGCACGTGGGAGTGGCCATGCCATGATTTTTATAACTTGTTTTGCCTTCATGATTTATACCCTATCAGGTTACAAGGAATAAGTCCATATATATAGAAAAAAAATTTTTCCACACCTACCTGTAAACATCACCCAGCCCTGGGCTCCTCCAGTGAGCCTGCTCTGATTAACATGCTCCCTCCCATTGCTCCACAGGACTGGCACTGATGTCCGCACTCGCTCTCTGTCCCAAGCTGAGATATCAGACCTTGTCTGTGTCATGCCGTCCCTCCCTGAGGTAGGAATGGTACCTCCTCCTCCTCCTGTTCTGGGTGTCCTCTACACTAGGCCTCAGGAAAGGAGCCCATGAGGAAAGGAGATGCCCTAGAGACAGGCTTCTCTTGGGCCTGCCTGCCTGGCACGGGTGGGCTGTCTACCTGATTGCCGCCAAGACCATGGCAGGAGTACATGATGAGGGGTTTCCCTCCACGGTTGTTCTCACCCACATCCAGGCATTGATTGATGCCGAGGTTCTTGATCTGCAGAATGGTAAGTAGAGAGGAGAACCAGGATAGCATAGCTGGGAGTTAAGTGTCCTAGTTGTGTTATGGGGCCAACCAAACTGGAATGAATTTGCATGGCTGAATTTCTCCTCTGTGGTTTTTTCTCTCCTGCTCATTAATCCAGATACCTGACGTCAATAGCAAAGTGAAGTGCAGAGTCCCTGAGCCTGAGAGAGACAAGGCTGGACACCCACTATGGGGAAAGTTGGGGTACTACCCAGAACACCAGGTTCCTCGGAAGACTTCAGCGCATGGGAGTTTCCTCAGAGCAGTGGTTCTCAAAGTATAATACCCAGACCATCAGCATCACCCAGGACTCGGTAGAAATGCAGATTTTCAGACCCCGTCCCAATCCTCAATCAGAAACTCTCAGGGTGGAGCCCAGCAACCTATTTCCCCTATGCACTCCTGGTGATTGATGCATACCAACATTTGAGAATCACTGCTTATGGGTGGCTTTCCTTTTGTCAGATTGTTAGCTATCTCTAGAAGCCCCAAAGTGGTCCCTCCATCCCCTCCCTGGATAAAAAATGGTGGAGAGTAAAAATCATTTACTGAGTGTCATTCATGGGTATGTATAGTGGGTTGTTTTGAACTTCCCCAGGAAGCGCTGTGATGATGGGTAGACATATTGGTTCTCAAACTTACGGCTCCATAGAAGGTTGGATTCAAGTCAGGAACAAACATCTCTGGGTAGATGTTGTTCAAGAACCAGGAAAAGTTGTGACAGTGTAGTCGTTCCCTCAGCTGCAGTCGTTCCGAAATGTCACCAAAGGATTTCTGCCAATCAAGTCAGCCCCCTCTAATGGTCAGTTCCACAGCCTTGACCGTCCAGCCAGATAGCAGAGAGCTCCCAGTACCACTCCCTCTCCTGCTTATTCCTGCTCAGGACCCATTGGAGCTATAGGCGCTGCCTCACATCCAATCCCAGACCTTCTGCACTGGCTTGGGAGCCCCCACTTATATTTCCACCAGCTCCCTCATTTCCCATGACTCCCAGGCAGTTCTCCTGGTCCCCAACTCTAGCTTGCCAGAGCCACCCTTCCTGTAAGAGGTTCTTTTTCTCTGAATCTCTTTTCCTTCCTCTTCCCTCCCAGGCAGGGCCAACCAAGGTTCCTCTCCTCCTTGTCTAGCCTTCAAGGTCTATATGCCCAAGGTCCTCCCATGGGCTTTACCTCACAGGGCCCTGAGAGGTGGAGCTAGGCACTATATGGTAGAGATGGGGAGGTCCCGGGCCAAGGTTTGGGATTCTTTACTTCTTTCCACCCAAACGCCTTCTGAGCACCACTTCTCTTACCTCTTGGGCTATCTTTGCTGCCTGCAGATTTCTCCTATAGAAAATCTTCTTGTAGTCATCCATCCACACCTCAGCCAGACGCACTTGGTTGCGAGCAATGACACTGGTGCCCTTAGGGAAGGTGTGGGGGCTCTTGGTACGGAACACATGGCCTACCACAGAGCAGGGGATGATCTCCAGCTGGCCCCCGCACTGCCACACCTGACACGACAGGAGACAGGGTGGGGCCTTCAGGAAGGTGCAGGGAAATAGGACAGTCTCCCCCAAAGCACCCTTGTTCGGTTCCCAGGATCCTGGACCCCAGGTCCGACGACCCAGGAAAATGCTGTTCTCTCTCTCTGGAAAAAGGGACAGTGATGAGGCTTTTTCCTAGGCCATGACCTCACAATCCCAGGCTTTCTGACGTTGGTTTACGCAA
>RJWT010052915.1:0-10506 GCA_004365215.1 Cuniculus paca | reverse complement strand
TAATCCTCAGGAGCACACAACCTAGTAGATCCCTTGAATGCACTATTCACAGTAGGGCTTGTACTCCTATGAGGCTCTACTGCCACAGCTGAATAGGATGTGGACCTCACGTAATAATCTGAAGGTTGAGGAGAACCTAACATACAGACAAAGCTCCACTTGCTGGACTGCCACACACCTGCTGCTTGGTGGCCTGATTTCTAATAGGCCACATGCCGATATGATCTGTGGTCCCAGGGACTGGGGACTCCTGCTCAAACCACTTAGACAGTAGATCCCTATCCTTTCCTCCTGTGGTCCCTGGCTATTACTATTCTACTTGTTTCTGTGAATTTAACTACTATGGGTGTTGTCTCGGTTACTTTTCTCTTGTTGCTGAGAAAATGCCCAACACCCAAAATTGAGGAAGGATAGGTTTAGTTAGCTCACTGTTTGTGGAGGTTTCAGTCCATAATGAGCTGGCTCCAAGGCAGGGTAGCATGACACAGGGTAGCATGACACAATTCAAGGCAGCAGCCAGAGCAAAAGGGGGCAAAGCAAGCCTCTTTTCCTCCTTCATATTTTACACAGGCTAACCCCCCTCTGGGGCTGGTGTACCACTCACAAAATCTCCTTGCCCTCCTCTTGTACAGGCTGAGAATATTTACAAAGTAAGATTCCTGGCTCCCTACTGAGTCTCTTAGTTAAACATCTAAGCCTCTCAAGTTGACACAGTGTATCAACCATAACAATCTACCCCTTGTCAACTTGGCAAGCAGACACATTTCTTTAAAATAGGTCTCCAGCTCTGCATGGTGACCCACACCTGTAATCCCAGCACTCAGGAGGCTGAGGCAGGAGGATTGTTGGGAATTCAAGACCAGCTCAAACTGCATAGCAAGAGCCTGTCTCAAAAATAAAATAAAATAGGTGTCCAGATACAAAGAAATGCTTATTATCATTTCACAACTTGAACTTTATAATACAGGTTTAACAATCCTTAAGAACCAGCATTAAGTCTATCAACATTATATTACATTAAAAACATAACATTTTGTCCTTGCCCCCTCAAAGACTCATCCACATTCCTTTATGCAAAAGGCATTTAGTCCATCTGCAAGAGTTGCCAAAGACCTAACAGTTTAAGCATTGCTGAAAAGTTCAAGCCCCCAGTCTCCTCCTAGTTGTAAGGCAAACCTTAGCTGCCAACCCCTGTACAAATGAAAACAAAGTTAAACATTTCCAACATGCAATGACACAAGATAAACATTCCCATTCTAAAATGTACAAATGGGAATACAAAGCATTGGAACCAAAGCAAGTCCAAAATCCAGCAGAGCAAATGTTAAGTCCTGTAGGTACACATCCAGCATCTGAAGCAATCTGTGGCAAATTATGAGCTCCAGAGGTCTTATGTGGCTCCACCCCCACAGCACTTCTGGTGGTTGTAGTTCCCACAGCTTCTCTCTTAGGCCCATTTTGTTCTCTCCTTGCAGCTTTCCTTAGACAATCCACATTCCTGGTTTTTCCAAATTTCTGGGGTCTCCACTGCATCCTCGGCTTCATACTCACAGCCTCACCAGCACACTGTCTGGCCTCCCAGGCCTTCTGCAATCTGGAAGCCTTTTTAGCCTCAGAACTCTTGCATTCTGTATGCACCTAAAACTAGCACTGCATGGATGACACTGAGGTCTGCTGTCAGTTGGAGCAGTAGCCAGGTTTTCCTCTCTCTTGGCTGTAGGGGTTGAGTGCCTGGATCACTGGGCACTCTGAATATAATTCCAAGGAACAAATTTCTTATGTTGCTGTCATTCTGGAACACAATGCTCTGCAGCTTTCATCTCAAAGCAAAGTCTCACTTCTGCAGGTTTGAGGCTGCAAAGATTCAAGTCTTACTGCTTTTTATGATGCCTTCAGGCCATTTTTTCTATTCTACTGTTCCTTCTTAACAATCAAGATTTTCTCAGCTCTGTCTTTGCAGTCCACAGCTTTATTGGAGCTTTTTTTCTGGTCAAGCTCACAATGTATTAAATCATCCAGCTGGGCTCTTTGCTCTGGTTTTGCAACATAAATCTGGCTAAAAGCCCCCAACAATAGCCATGCCACAGCCTCAACATTCAACTGCCCTGAAATTTCTTCTGTCAGATTATTTAATCCACCACACTTAATCTTAGTCTTAGGCAAAGTCTCTGAATATGAGCAAAATACAGACAAACTTTTTGCCAAGCCATAACATACATCATCTGGAGTCCAACAACCAATGCAGTCCTTCTTCCCAGCAGAAACCTCCCAAGTCTGGTCTTCACTGGTTTTCTGGTCTTCTGAGCTCTGACCAGAATCTCCCATACAGAACAGCTTAAGCTGTTCCAGGGCTACTTTTGCAGGCAACATCTCCAAACCTTTCCAAACTCTTCCTACAAGCCATTCCTAAAGGCTCTTGAACCACATGATCAGGTAAAGTCACAGCAATCACTTCACTTCTCTGGTACCAAATTCTGTCTTGGTTACTTTTCTCTCACTGCTGAGATAAAATACCCAACACTCAAAATTAAGGAAGGAAAGGTTTACTTAGCTTACAGTTTGTGGAGGTTTCAGTCCATAATCAGCTGGCTCTAAGGCAGGATGGCATGGCACTAGGGCAACGGTTCAAGGCAGCAGCCATCAAAAGCAGTCAGAACAAAAGGCAGGCAGAGCCTCTTTTTCTCCTCTATTTTGTACACAGGCCGCCACCACCTCCAGGGCTGATGTAGCACTCCCAAAATCTCCTTGCCCTTCTCTTCCACAGGCTGAGTATATTTACAAAGTAAGAACCCTGGCTCCCTGCTGAATCTCTTAGTTAAACTTCTAAACTGCTCAAATTGACACAATGTAACAACCATAAAATGTGTATTAGCCTTCCTGTTGCTGGAACAAATTACATCACCTACAATTTATAGGATGGTAGGTTTATTTTAGCTCAAGGTTTCAGAGGGTTCAGTTGGTGGTTGGCTCCCAGGCAAAAACTTCATCATGGAATAGGAGATGAGAACCAGGGAGAAAGGAACCAGGAACCAGTTAAGTATCTACCTCCTTGGCCCATCAATAGGCCCCTGGAAGTGTGCTTTATTAATCTTCTATGTGGCTAGCAAGACAATCAATTTGACAAGTTGGCTTAACTGTCACATCCAAATTCTTTTCAACTTGATACCCAAATACAGATCCTTAAAGTATACTTCTTCTCCAAATAGATACAAAGTTGAAATTTCACCTAACTTGATTTTACTATCCCTAATAATCTGTTTGCCAGGGTTTCAGCAGTTTCCAAAGTTCTCTAAAGTCCTCTGAGACTTCAGGAAAACTCTTAGCTGTGAACCTCTACAAAATTCAAAATGCAAATTACTTCATCTGTAAATTGAATGGCATAGGGGTAAACATGCTCTTTTCAAAAGGTAGGAATGGAGAAACAGAAAAGAATGAGATCAAAGCAAAACAACAACAACAACAACAACAACAAAATATCCCATAATTTCATGTCTATGATTCAGGTGCCATGGTGGTGAGATGTGAGTTCCAGGGAAGTTGTGCATCCCTACCCCAAGGCCTTGCTGGTTGGAGGCCACAAGGCTCTTTCTTTGGCTGGCTCTGCTCACTGCCTGTGGCTTTCCTCAGCAAACATTCCCTGTTCCTGGCATCTCTGATTTCCTGAAGTCACTGCACCTTCAGTTTCATTCCTATAGCTTCATGCATCCTGCCTCAGGGGAATCTTGTCTGGTCTCCCAGCTGTTACTTCAAAATCTGGGTGGAAGCCTCCATGACCCCACAACTCTTGCCGTACCAACAGTGGAACAACTAGAAGTCTGGCTTTGAGAAACTTCCTGTCTGCCTCCCAGCCCTGAGGATCTAGAGGGGTTTGGAGGATTTTCTTTCCACAATGAATCCCTGGGACCTGGGAAGAGCTTTACATGGGTTCCTGTATGGATCTGGATGAAACTGGCCATGGTTTTAGACTCACAGTAAGAGTAGGCAGGATGATCCCAGGGCATACGGGATGTCTCTAGAGCTGGGCAAGGTCCAAGTAATTCTTTGTGAGGTTCAGGATTTGAACCTCAAATGGCCAAGTTTTTCCTTTAGTGTTCAGGGGCTGACTTAGACTGGATGTGCACAGTTGAGTACCACTGAGCCCGCTCCACACTAGAGGCCAGCTGCAGCCAGAACTGTCACATCTCTTACTTGACTTCATACACGATGCCACAGAAGATGGACTAA
Organism: Cuniculus paca; assembly: GCA_004365215.1. Lineage (NCBI taxonomy): Eukaryota > Metazoa > Chordata > Mammalia > Rodentia > Cuniculidae > Cuniculus > Cuniculus paca. The sequence goes on along the minus strand of RJWT010052915.1, from coordinate 6,282 downwards.
CTAGGGACAATGGGACATCTGTGTCAGGATTCACCCTGTGGGCTCAGGCAAGTGGTGCCAGACGTTTAACATGCCCCATGGAAATCCAAGACAGAGCCATTTCCCTGAGCCTCTCATCTGCAGAAGGTATGACTGGCCTCCTTCCCCGGCAGCCAACTGATGCTGGAGTCCAGGCCCCTGTGCAGTGTGGAGTTGGCTCTCAGGCCAGCCTAGAGCTGGGTGAGCACACTTGCTGGGGTGTAGTGCAGGGATCCATCCTCTCAGTGACCAGGTCTGGTAGGGTCTGCCCTAGGGAGAAGGGTCAGCCTTGGGCAATGGGGTGGACAGTGCACAGGAAGAGAATGCACTCCTATACTTCACAGTCCCTCTACACCGAGGGACCCTGGGCCCATCTCTCCCACCCTTGTTTCCCCTTCCACCCAAGGTGGTAGCATCAGGTGGCTCCTGACTTCGGTCTTCCTGCCCTGAATCCAAGGCCTGCAGACCCGAATAAGGGCACTGACTGCTGTCCTCTGCCCTGCCACATGCTCACCTTGTCACATCTGAACTTGGTATGTGGCAGTGTTCATGGCTATATAATGACAATAAGCTTCCCTGAGTCTCAAGCAGCCCTATGGTGCATTTAGGAAATCACCTGGGATGGAGATCACAGCCATGCAGAGCAGAGATCACTTGGAAACCTCCTTTCCTAGGGATCTTGCAGGATCCAGACAAAGATTCCATCACCATTTCCCTAAATGACCTCAGGACAGGGAGGGCCTCACTCCCCAGCACCCTAGGAATGTTGACCTGGTACTTGGCACAGTGTCAGAAGGCCACCAGGGTGCCATGGGCTACTTCAGAGTCACCACAATGGTGACAGAGCTTGGGGACCATAAGCAGTGTCCCTTTAGCTGAAGAGAGGAGAAAGGAGGAGAAGAGGGAGATGAGAGGAGAGGAGAAGAGAGGAAGAGACAAGTTTGTCTGAGCAGCTTTAGGGCACTTGAAAGGAATCAGCTAGGCTCACAGAAGCAGAAACTCAAGAAATGTGTGGCCCCTTTCTCAATCACAGCTCCACATCTCTGGGGTGTCAGGCTGGGAATAAGCTGGGGCTCCAGGCACTGGGCCATCTTGTATGTGGATTTCTCATGGCAGGGACTCTAACAAGCACAAACAGCCATGCTGTGGAGTGTTTGCTGGGAGGAACTTTTGCCCACATCCTGGTACCCTCTGATGCTGATAAGAGGTTAGGAATCAGCTGGCTTGGGGAGTGACATGGGCTTCCCAGGGAGGTGGCAGGAGGGCAGGTGGCTCATTCACAAGGCTCATAGCCACTGGCTGCCCAGGCCAGTTCACACTGGGACTCCATTCACACTTGGCTGCAGCTCTTGAGCATCATCTCTCCTTCCTCCTCGCCCTACCTCTGGACAGAGGAGCACAGTCCCAGTGTCCTGTGCTGTGACTCCTGCTGGAGAGTCACACTCCCAAGGCCCTGCCCATGTGAGCAAGCGCTTCCTCTGCTGCTTTGCCTGCAACATCAACACCAGGCCAGGCTCCTTCCCTCACTCTCTCAAGTGGGTTTGCATCTGCGGAGCCCCCAGCCCTGTGCTTCCTGAGCTCAGTGGTGCCAGTGACTGTTTGGTCCTCCAACGCAAGAGAGACGAAAGGAGAGAAAACAGAGAAAGAGAGAAAAGAGGCCTTTATGGCAGACACAAGAGGGCTGCCAAAGAGACGCAAGCACCCTCTGAAAGGAACAAAGAAAAAACCATGGACTTTATTTCTAATTGACAGGGGCAGAGTTAAAGGGGTGGCCGGAATGACGTATTGACAGCTGATTGGGGGAGCGTTAGTGCATGTGCAAAAAGCAGAAGGTTCAACTTTTGGGTTTGCAAGAACGCGAACATCAGAGTTGAAGGGAGGTGCTGTCCAGCACCATACTGACTCGCACATGGGAAGAACCCGTCATTCCCGTCTTTTGGTTGTTAGGGGATGAAGAGTCTCTCTCTAGGTACTTCCTGCTGAACAGGGGAGTCATGGTAGGGGCTAGGTCGTGATGTGGAATGATGAGTAGCTTCCACGTAGAGGCGTGTCCTGGGGGGTTCTGTCATGACTAGAAGTTCTCTAGCGGTGAAGCTTCTATCCTGGATGGGTAAACCTCTAGAGGAGTTTAAAAACACAGGGTGCTACAGGCAGAAAAAAAACTATTGTGATTAGAGCACCTATGATAGGTACAATTATAGGTGCTCATGGATCTAGGGAGAGCCACCAGGAGGACCATGGGGTTGTATTATACCCCTTGAGTCTTTTTTCTATGTTTGCTGACAACTCCTGGAGCTTGTGAATTTGGCCCTTGACTATACCTGACTGGTTTACAAAGAAACAACATTCTTCCCCCAACATAGCACAGGTACCACCTCTCTCCACCATCAGTACATGGAGGGCACGATGGTTTTGGAGGACCACTGCTGCTAGAGAGGTAATCTGGTCTTGAAGTGAGTCCATAGTTCTTGATACTTTGTAAATAGAGGTTTTTAAATCATAAGACAACTGAGTATAGAAGTAAGCACCCCTTCCAATTCCCCCAGCCCCCATACCCATAGCTGAGAAGATGCCAATCCCTGTGAGGATTGGTGCTGTGGCCCTTGATGACCTGTGGAACACTGGGCAGGAGTTAATCTGTGGTCTTCGCATGACTTCAGATTTTGTCTGCACTGTCACTTGTGGGGCCACTACTGCCAATGTGCAGGAGCCCTGCCATGTAGAAAGGAGACAGGTGAATGCTCCAAGCACACAGACCAAGAATTGTCTATAGAGAGAGCATACAGGGCTGGTAATGTTTGTTGTCTCTTATACATGGGTGCATGGCCCAAGAAACACCCCCATAGGTGTTGTACTGGTTTGGTCTGAGTGAAGGATACAGGGGAGATTTTTTGGCCATAACTGTCCTGGAGCTAAAGTTCAAGGCCCGACAATTTGTGCTTATGCATATGTTTGAAGGGCCAATATCTCCCAGGTGACTGGATATGCCATATATGAATCCTGTTGTAGGGGCAGGCAAAGCCAGCAATCGGAAAGGTGAGTTGTATTAGACCCCTGGAGGACAGATTGTAAGACTTGGTATGTGTTGTTGAGGAGTTGTGGTATGGGTAGGGGAATTGGAGCATGGAGAAAGGGAGAGGATGAAGGAAAGAGCAGTGGTGTAGACTGCATGTCAGGGAGTAACTTTTGTGTAGAGGTAAGAACATGTAGTTTTTGTAAGAGGTAGGTATCTGGTGTAGCTGAAATCCCCATGTTTGGCTTTCTGGGAGTACTGGGAAGGTTTGTAGGTCCCTGATGGTGACATGTACCATCTGAGTCCAGGAGTACTTGCCTGTCCAGGTGATGTTAATGAATATATGATCATCATGATTAGCCCAGAATCCACTTTCAGTTGAGCCTATGGATTCACATCCCCAGCAAGGGCAGTGTTAGTAACTGGCATCATAATAGGATGACTCATGTGGGTTTTCTGGGCAGAAATAGAATCTAGGACTATTAGCTGCAAGTACAGCATTGCCATGTAGATCTTTAACACAGGCAAGAGAGCACCAGGGAAGGTGGAATGTGAGGTTACCTCAGGTCTAGTTGGTCTGTGCTATGATGGTGTGGGTGTAGCCTACTGCTCCTCCATGTTTTGTGAGGTAGAAGTTATAGGTTCAAGGTGGGAGTGGTTGCAATTGTGTCGGTATTAGGAGAGTGAAGATCGAGGCCAGGAAGATATGCATATCCATAGCAGTTAAGAACAGTTAAGTCTGAGACAACTATTAGGTAGAGGATTATGAAGGAGATCTTGTGTATGATGTGAAAATCACCCAGAAAGGCCACCCAGAATCCTACTGCAAAAAGAACTAGCAAAATATAAGGGATGAGTAATCAGACAAGGTGAAACACCATTGGTCAATCAGAGTAACTATTGTGAGTCCTTGGTAAGGTGAAGACGGGTAGGAGCCAGGAGCTGAGATGACCACTTGGGAGAGATGTGGCTAGAGGAGTCCATAACTGGTGGACATTGCTTAGTCTGGGTCATGTGGAACCAGGATGACAATCCAGCAACCTTGGCTGCTGTTGGAGTTGCAAGGTAGACCAGGTGAGGTCCACTCCACTTAGGTTGTAGCCCTGTGAACTTAGAAGATTTGAGGTAAATTAAGTCTCCTGGAGATATTGGGGGTCTGGTTTGGCTCCTGCAGAGGGTTGTGGGAGACAATGATCTGCATGTTGGTGCAGTAGATGTCGAAGGAAAGTAAGAATTGGAATATAATCTGCCAAAGGAGGAAGGTCTTGGGAGACAGGTAAATTATGAAGTAAGAACAGTTGACCACATATGAGCTCAAAGGGGCTCAGGAAGTTAGGGGCCCAGGGAAGGGCCCTGAGCTTGGTAAGAATCAGAGGAAGAAGCTGAGGCCAAGGTTGGTGTAGTTCTAAAACAAGTTTTGTGAGATGTGACTTAATGAGCCCATTAGCTTTTTCTACCTTCCCTGATGACCACGGATTACATGGGATGTGTAAATGCAATGCTATGTGTAGACTTGTGGACACCTGCTGGGTGATCTGAGAGATGAAGGCTGGGGCATTGTCAGACTGAATACTCTGTGGCAGCCCAAATCTGGGTATGATGTCCTGTAATAGGGCTCTAGCAACTACATCAGCTGTCTCTCTGGCCATAGGAAAGGCTTCTATGCACCCTGAAAAAGTACAGACAAAGGCAACAATATATCTGAAGGTTTTGTGATGAGACACATGGGAAAAGTCTATTTTCCAGTCCTGACCTGGAGTGTGTCCCCTAAACTGGTGAGTAGGAAAGGAAGGGGGCAAAAGATGCCCTTGAGGAGAAGTCTTAGCACACAGTTGACAGTCATGTGTAACCTGGGGAATAATGTTGCTTTTCTTTCTTTTCTTTTCTTTTCTTTTTTTTTTTTTTTTTTTTTTTTTTTTTTTTTTTTTTTTTTTTTTTTTTTTTTTTTTTTTTTTTTTTTTTTTGTCTTTTGAGACAGGGTCTCTCTATGCAGCTCAGGCTGGCCTTTGGTTCACTTTGTAGACCAGGCTAGTCTCGAACTTGCAACAATCCTCCTGCCTCAGCCTCCCGACTGCTGGGATTATGGGTGTGCGCCACCAGGCCCAGCTTAAATAATGTTTCTTACAGAGGGCTGTGTGACCACTGGGGCCAAGAGTTTGTACGAGGCCTCTGATCCTACACAGAAGCAGTCATGTAAGCTCTTGAGGATGTTAGAGGCTTGCTGGTCTGGTAGTAGCAGTGTAGACCCCTGGGAAAACCAGGCCTGAGTGTCGTGTGGATAACTTGGCTTGTGAGGAAGGAATAACTGTTCTAGTGAATATTGGGGTAGTGGCAAGGTATCTGGGACTAATGGGAGCTGGTGGGCTGGATATGGTTGCTGTGCGGCCAGTTTGGCCTGTGTGTCTGCAAAAGCACTGCCCTGAGCCACAGGATCGGTGGAGTTTTGGTGTCCTTTGCAGTGAAAGACCACTACCTGTGCTGGGTGCTGCGCCGCCTCTAAGAGTTTAGGGATGAGAGGCCCATTAATGATAGGAGTGCCCTGCGAACTAATAAGACCCCTCTCCTGCCAGATTGCAGCATGAGTGTAAGATACTGAACGCACACTTTGAGTCAATGTATATGTTTATGCTTTTACCTTTTGCTAGTGTAAGGGCCCATGTGAGTGCTGAGTTCTGCCTTTTGCAACAAGGTCCCAGGTCGTAATGGGTTGGCCTCTATGATTTGTGATCTGTTGACTATGGCCTATCCCGCTGTCTTGTGACTACCTGTATTTGTGGAACTCCCATCTATCAACCAGGTGTTATCAGCCATGGGAAGAGGATCTTAGTGGATACGAGTGCAGGGGGTAGGAGTCATCTGTAAAACCTTAACAAAGTCATGTACTGGGGCCCCCTCTGAGGTGGGGAATGTGGCTGGGTGTGGTGGGTTGATACAGGTGGTCAACTTGTAACACCAACTGAACTGAATCAGTGTGGTGCCTGGCATGGATGGCCCACCTGAGGACTGTTGCCAGGATAAAAGGGAGAACTGGAGAGGAAGAAGGATTTGCTTTTCCATGGTGGTGTTGGTTCTCCCGTTGCTGTGGGTTCTCCTGGAGGAGCTTGTGAAGCTTCTTTCCTGATAAGAGCCCGGCTGTTCTCATCGTCAAAGGAGCTCAGGACCTCGTTGTCGCTGAAGATGGCTGTGCTGCTTATCAGGGGAGCCGGTCAGGACTTTGAGTGTCACTTCCTGGTTCCAGTATAGTTCCCTCA
>RJWT010052914.1:0-10493 GCA_004365215.1 Cuniculus paca | reverse complement strand
GGAAACCCATCAGAATCACAGCAGACTTCTCAACACAAACCATCAAGTCAAGAAGAGGCTGGAGTGAAATATTGCAAGTCCTGAAAGAAAACAACTTCCAACCCAGACTGATGTACCCTGCAAAACTTTCCTTCAAAATTAATGGAGAAACAAGATACTTCCATGACAAAGAACAACTCAAGGAATTCATGACCACCAAACCAGCACTACAAAGATTACTAAAGGACATTTTAGAGAGAGAGAAAAAGGACCACAGTCTCAGGAACAATGACAGAGGGGGACCATCAAGTGGGGCCAGTCGATTGAATGGAGAGGAAAAATAGGGAGCTAATGGCAGGAAAATAGCATGGCAGAAACAATACAGTGCAAGAGGGCCTCAAGACACTAATAGAAAGAAACAGAGGCAGACTGGATCAGGAGACAGGATCCATCATCATTATGCTCTATGCAAGAAACACATTTAGCTATAAAGAAAATTCATAGTCTGAAAGTCAAAGGAGAGAGAACAATGCCCTATGTGACAGGGAGACAGAAAAAAAAATAGGGGTAGCTTACCCATTAATTGCAGAATGGATAAGAAAGACATGGGATTTCATGGGGTAGAAACCTACTCAGTTATAAAGGAAGATAACCTCAAGGCTCTTGTAGATAGATAGAGGCAACTGGTAATAGTGCTCATGGAGGTAATGGTTCAGAGTCACAGGGGTGAATTTTGTGTTGTCTCCATAGCATAACAACCTAAAGGTGTTAGTGGGATCCAAAATGCACAATACATATTGGGAAAGTCAAAGGGGAGGAATTATCTAAAAAGGGAAAGAAATGACCACTCTTAATCTATTATCATGATTTGAAATTCAGATTGTATTCATTTTTCTGATTAGTTTCATTTTATTCTGATTTGTTTGATTTTATTATACTTGCTGGCATGGACAGCTATTTTAAAGATAACAAAATAATAATTGCAGCCATCGAGGATGTCCAATTAGCTTGTTTAGAAACCCTGTATGGCTTTCATTGTTTGTTTTGATTGATTTTACTCTATTCTGTGTGGTTTGATTGTAATATGCCTGAAGGTGTAGGCAACTATTCTGAAGATAACAAATATGGTAGCCAATGCTGTTTTGCTAATATCTTGAAATTCTGTATTGCTTACATTGTTTTGCTTTGTTTGTTTTGTTATGTTTTGTTTTGTTTCTACTGTTTTGTTTTGTTGTATTTTGTTTGATTTTACTTATCCCTGATGGTATGGGCAGGTATACTGCAGATAACAAGAGGCATTATGGTAGCCTTACCGATTGCTTTTTACCCTGCTTGAAAGTCACGTACCATGTTCATTGCCTTGTTTTGATTGTCTTTACTCTGTTTTGTTTTGTTTGGTTGTATTCTTTTCAAAATTAAAAAAAAAACAACTAACGTACATGCCGTATGTTTGCCACCACTGCCATAAACTGTCCATAAAATCAGATGTAGTATTAATCTTTTTCAAATCATTTTTACAAGGATGGCTAAATTTGGAAATAAATATTGTGACTGCAACTAGTAATGGCTACAGCAGCGTTCAATTGTTATGTTTTGAATTGATTTTCGATTTTGAAAATTAACAGCATTCTGGGAAACAACCCCAAACTCTTACCTTTACACTTAGAATTTTCTATTTGAAATCCAGTTTTCTTGCTGAAGTCTATTTGAGTTGGGTGTCCATACCATAAGAGTCCTAACCAATTCACCTGGTTTTCTGGTTCATGCAAATTAAAAGCAACAGGAGAAGGATTTTGCTTGGAGGCATGTGAGTTAGAAGCAATTTCACTGAATTTTAAAATATTATAAATTTCAAAAATTTAACGAAATAAGATGCAATATTTTGGTGTTCAGAGTCAACTCCCAAAGAAGGCAAAAAAAAAAATAAAAAAAAAAACCCTCCAAAAACCCTCTCAAAAACCTCTCTCCCCCACCTTCTTCCTTCTCTCTCCTCCCTCTTTTTTTATTCCTCCTTCCCTCTCTCTCCTCCACACTGTCATTTGTGAAAAGAAAATTAAAAATAAAAATTTGGTACCTAACTCATGACATCATATCTTATAGTATACCTTACAGTGCAGGATTGTATTTAATGACTCAATAGCAGTTTCTGTTTGTATAACTTCCTTCAGTGTTATCTCATACTTGAAAACATCTTTGATTCCCCCCTCAGTGTGTAATTACAGTGGTAGTATTAGTGATATTATTAATATTTATGTTTTAGCTTCTTGCAAAACAAAAATACTGGATTTTATTCGTTTTGAATTTTATCTTTCATGTTAGAATTTAATTTAAAAATTTAATTGGGGGACTGGGAATTTAGCTTAGTGGTGCAAACACTTGCCTGGGAAGTGCAAGGTTGTGAGTTTGATCCCTGGTACCAAATAAATAAATAAATAAAAATTTAATTAGTAAAACTAAATATTATTTAACATTTTTAAAAACAAATATTATGAACACATTGCAAAATGTCCTTTTGGCACCGTTGGCTCTGGTGTTTCCCAGCCTAGACCCTGACATTTCAAACCCCCCCAAGTCAATTGAGCATCATCTTTGACACAGAAGTCTGGAAGACCATCAAGCCTTCCCTTCCCAGTCTAGCTTCACATGGACCACTACTTATGGTTGAAAATTTTCAGGAATATTGCTTCTGGTTTAAAGCTATTTCTTTCATCTAAATCCAAGAGAGATGGACCTCCCTAGAATCTGCCTCGTAGTCATTCCTTATTGGGAAATTTCCCAATAAGACTCCTGCCTGGTTCTTGGAAGACACAGGAGATTGGACAAGATGTGGAGTTGGAGGAACGAGTGGTACAGAGAGGTTGGAAGGGCTTGTGGTGAGGGAATCAACGAAGGGAGGTGGTTTGGGCACCAGACACAGCTAAGAAGCATAAAGGAAGGTGCTGACTGATACATAAAATAATGGTTTACACCGACAAAAATACATGAATTTCGGTGCTTAAAAATGCACAGTATATTAGAACACTGGAATATAGAAAATAGTAAGGAAAGCATGATTCCACTTCCCTGTCAGTAGCCTCTAAATGCTATTAAATCACTTTTGGAGACATCACCCAGTCTAGAGATTCCACTTTCTGAAATAGTCCTGCTGCCAACCTTGGAAACCTCTGGCTCAGTTTTAGGAGGGAAGGCCATTTGCTTACATCACTTTATACTCTGCTGCATGTTAATGCTCCAGAATCAGAGAGTGACTAATATTTATTGACTATTTGCTATGTTTTGGCACCAGGTTCTACATGCATTTTTATATTTAGCATTCACAACAGCCTTTTGTGGTGGATACTATCATTAACTTGATTTTTGTAGATTAGAGTAAAAACGTAGAGAAATTAAATGTCTTAAAAAGGATGCACAGCTACCAAATGGCAGAACCAGGCTACCCAGGTTTGCTTGACTGTGAAGCTTAGATTCTTAACCATTACTCTATATTATCTCTTCCACTCAACACCTGAGTGAGTAGCCAAAAAAGTCCAATAGCTTATCATTCAAGTCCCTTATCCCTAATTGCCATTACCATTTTACTTTCTACCACTTGACTTTCGTATACCTGATTTTTATACTCATATAGCTGTTTTTCTTCAACTATTTCTGTTTGAAGGGTGTATGAAGATTGAGTGGTTTTACTTTTTTAAACAGGATTTCACTAAGTAGTCCAGGCTGGACTTGAACCCACAGTCATCCTCCTGCTTCAGCCTCCTAAGTGCTTGGATTATAGGCATGCACCACCATGCCCAGAGTGGTTTTTAAAATGTATTATATCTTAAAAAATTATTTATGAATTCAAATTAGGACTTTAGAGAATAGAAGGCATTTTGCCTAAAGTCTAAGGGGACTTAATGTGTCTTCTAAGGTTATCTAACATTAAATGAAAAAGTAAAAATAAAATGAATAAGACAGAAATTTGACAAGTAGTCAGTCTCTTTTTGTAGAAATCTCTGCTATGAAATAATTTCATGGGTTAAAAAGTTAAGCATGATTTCAAATGCCAATAGTCCCGGCTACAAGGGAAGTTGAGGTAGGAGAGTCACTTGCCCCAGCAGTTCAAGACCATCTTTGGCAGCATTGAGATCCCATCTTTAAAAAAAGAAGGGTGGAGAGAAAAAAAGATACAAAAAATAACAGAACCATGACCAAAAATGCAAGCCTGGTTTAATGTTAAAAACAATCAATAGATCCAAAGACATATAAACTGAACTTTGGCAAAAGAGCAAAGATATTCAATGGAGAAAAAGTAGGCTTTTCAAAGTATTGGAACAACTGGACATTTATATGACAAAAATGAATCTAGGTATAAATCTTACGTTTTTCACAAAAACTGGCTCAAAATAAATTATAGACATAAATATATAATGCAAAACTATAAAGGTTCTATAAGATAATAGAAGAAAATCTAGATGTCCTTGAGTTTGCCAGTGACTTTTTAGATATGATTCCAAAGGCACCACCTTCAAAAGAAAAAATTGATAACTTGGACTTAATTTTAAAAATTCTGATATGCAAAAGACACTCTCAATAGGATGATGCAAACCAGAGAGTAGAAGAAAATATTTTCAAAAGATACATCTTTTAAAGAAGTGTTTCCCAAAATATACAAGGAACTCTTAAAACTCAAAGATTAAAAAAAAACCTGGTTTAAAAATAAGAAAAATGTCCAGACAGATATTTTGTCAAAGAAGATGGCAAAAAAATTTCAACATATCTTATTAGGAAATTGCAAATTAAAATGTGCATGTGGTACCACTATGTATACATTAGAATGGTCAAAACCAAAACACTGACAATGCCAAATACTGGTGAGGATGTGGAGCAATGGGAACTCTCATTCTTTGTTAGTGAAAAAGTAAAACGATGTAGACTTTTTGGAAGATAGTTTGGTAGTTTGTTACAAAATTAAATATATTTTTACTAAAATACCACCAATCTCACTCCTTGGTATTTACCAAATGAGTTGACAGTTTAAGCACACATAAAACCTGCACATGGATGGGTACGGCAGTTTTATTCAAAATTACCAATACATAAAAGAAACCAAAATGTCCTTAAATAGGTGCATAAACTATTAGATTCATACAATGAAATATTATTCAGCACTAAAAAGAAATGGGCTATCAAACCAAGATGACGTAGAGCAACCTGAAAGGTATAATACATAGCCAATTTTAAAAGGCCAGCAATGGTATAATTCCAATTATATTACATTTTGGATAAGCTCTGAAGGTACTTAGAGGAAGGGAAGGATGAATGGGTAGAACACAGGAGAACTTTATGGCAGTGAAACTACTTGGTCTGATACTATAAGCGTGAATACTTGTTATTATACGTTTGTCAAAAATGTGGAATGGACACAAAGAGTGAACCCTAATGTAAACTATGGACTTTGGTTAATATTGTTACTAATAAATGTACCATAAGGGTGTGGTAATTTGATATTGGAAAGGATGTGCGTGGGCAGGGATAGGAGAATAATTACACTCTCTGTACTTTCTACTGTTTTTTGTTTTGTTTTGTTTTTTTTCTGAGACAGGGTCTTGCTTTGTAGTTCATGCTGCCCTTGAACTCACTATGTAGATATACAGGATATAATGTTAATCAAAAAATCATATTTCTATATACTAATATAATATTTCAGTGAACTTGAGTTCACTGGCCTTAAACTTGCAGAGATTCTCTTGCCTCAGCTTCCCAAGTGCTAGGATTACAGGTGTGCACCACTACAACTGATTCTTTCTACTAAGTTTTGCTGTTAACTTAAAACTCTCTAAAGATAAAGTTTCTTAATTAAAATATGAATATATACATATTTAAATTCTTTCAAAATCGATGAGTATAATCTGACATACTAATAGTCTAAAGAATAAAGGACATGTGATCATTATCAACTGATACAGAAAAAGCATTTGACAAAATTAAGCATCTGTCTGCCAAGAGCCAAATGAGCCAACCAAGAAATATCCACGACTTGATAAAGGACATCTAAAAACAAACAGACAAAGAAACAAACAAAAAGCTAGAGTTAAAATCATACAAAATGGTGGGAGGCTAGAATACTTTCCCCTAAGATCAGAAACAAGACAGGAATGTCCACTATCACCACTTCTAATCAAGTGAAGTAAGGCAAGGAGAATGAATAAAAGAATGCAGTTTGTAAAGGAAAAAATAAAACTGTTTATGTTTGCAAATGACTTAATTATTGACATAGAAAATCCTAAGAAATCTACAAAAAAAAAACCTTCATAGATCTAAAACATGAGTTTATAGTGAGTTTCATTTTGGGGGAGAGGAGTTGAAACAGGGTCTCACTACGTAGTTCTGGTTGGCCTTGTAATCACTATGTAGTCCAGGTTGGCCTCAAACTCACAGTAGTCCTTCTGCTTTAACCTCCTGAGGGCTAAGATTATAGATGTGAACTACTATCCACAAAATATAAGCTTATAGAGGTCACAGGATATAATGTTAATCAAAAAATCATATTTCTATATACTAACAATTACTATTAAAAGCATAAACTTAAAATAATACCACTTAAAATGGCTCTCCCAAAATTATATACTAAGGTATAAGTCTACCACAATGTGATTTGTATATTTAAAACTACAAAATACAGATAAATGCAATCAAAGAAGACCTAAATAAATGGAGAAGCATACCATGTTCATGGATTGGAAAGCTGAATATAACAATGATATCCATTTCCCCTAAGTAGATCTTCAGATTTAATCCAATTACAATCAAACTCCAAGCAGAATTTTTGATATAGACAAGCTTATCTTGTCTTATTTTGAAAGATAAAGCAGAATAGCTAAAATAATTTCAAAGAAAAGAGTTGGTGAAATATTACTGTATTTTAAGATTTACTATAAAATTACTGCATCAAGCACTTTCACTCTCCAAAAGCAGTGTCAGAAGAATGCAAAAGACAAATAGCAGACTGGGAGAAAATATATGCAAATCACATACACAACAAAGAACTTGTATCCAGAATATATAAGGAATTCTCTAAACTCAATAATAGGAAACACAAAATCCAATTTTTAAAGGAGCTAACACTTGAACAGAAGACTTTCCCAAAGAAGATATCAAAATGACAGAATAAACTCATCAAAAGATATTTGACATTATTAGCCACTGGGGAAATGAAAATTAAAACCAAAATAAAATACTGCCATATACACTTTGGAAAAGCTAAATGCTAGAATAATAATACAGCAAGTTCTGGAGAAGATGTGAAGCAACTGGAGTACACCATTGGAACAGTACAAAATGGTACAGCTGCACTGGAGAACAATTTGGCAGTTCCATATGAAGCATGTACTTATGGTGTAGCAATTCCATTTTTGAGTGTTCACCTTAGAAATACAAACTTACATTCACACAAAAACATGTGTAAGTATGTTTATAGTGGCTCTACTCATAACAGCAAAAGGAATGGAAACAATCCAAATGTACTTCAGTAAACTGTGACAGATCACAAAAGGGGTGACAATTTAAGGGGATTGAAAACTAAGATGAATATATCAATTGAAAAAAACTTACTACAGTAAAAGATGGATTGCCAAAATGATTGAGGGGAAGATTAATGGCAATGTATCTTTTACTGTAATACATTTTAAAATTTAAACATTTACCATATTTCGTGATCACGTCTCATTGATCAAAAGTTTACACCAATTTCTGTCAAATAATAACATTACAGTGTATCCTCATCTACTAATTTGGTACTGTGTGACTTCTGGCTCTTACTCAGAGTCAAACTGACCATGAAAGATAGAGGTTTTGAATCAATTCCAGACATCAAAGCAGCCAAAATGTGCAACTAAAATGACACTCATGATAGAGGATTTCCAGAACTGCTTCAGAAAGTGGCAAGAATGATGGGATTAAGTGTGCTCAAAGCAAGGGGGAGTATTTTGAAAGGGATTAATGGCAATGTGTTTTTTACTGCAATAAAATATTTTTTTAAAAAGTTAAGCATTCATCTTACATTTTTATTGCACCACAGTCATTTATATTACAGAATACTACTCAGCGACAGAAGAGATCAAACTAATGTGTGCGATGGTATGAATAAGATGAAAAACATTTTGCTGAGTGAAAGAAGTCATACACAGTAGAGTACATAGTATATGATTCCATCTAAAGTTACATCAATAAAAGAACATATTATATAATTTATTTGAAATTCTAGAAAAAATCAAAACTCATTTATAGTGACAGTAAGCAAATCAGTAGTTGACCAGAGATTGACTGCAAAAGGGCAGGAGGAGCTCTTTGGAAGGATGAAATGATATATATCTTGGTGGTGATGGTGTGGTGGTTGGTGGTATCATGGGTATATATGTTTGCTACAATTCAAAGTTGAAAATGTTCACATCTTATGACCTGGCCGCCTCACTTTTAGATATAGTGCAATGTTTATCAAACTGCTATTAAAGATACATTGCCAGTGAATCATCAAATCTATTCAGTGTGCCTTTTCAGAAGTTACTCATCTTGAAAGTAATGAGATTCAAGCCTCAGGCCCCTTCATTTTCAAGTCTTGGTTACTAATTTTGTATAAGAATTTTGTATCCTTCCAGGTGTGGTGTTGCACACCTGTAACCCCAGCACTTGGGAGGTTGAGTGAGAAGAATCACTGTGAGTTTAAGGCCAGCCTGGGCTACATAGTGTGTTCAGCCTGGAACACATAGCTTTAAAAAAAAGCATTCTTTTTAAAAGAGTCCCCAGAATGTATTCACTTTAGGACCTGCCTCTAGATAGCCAGATATTTTAAGATAAAATGGAAAGGAAAATATGACTCTTTTTCGCAAAAGTTTTGAGTTTATATAATGAATCATGTTGCTAAAATTTATTTCTTGTGTTTAAACATACACATACACACATGAATTGGAAATTTAATGCTGTGTAGAAACATATGCAAAGTGCACCAGGAAATGTGTATTCATTCAATGTAGCACTGTTTGTAAGAGTGAATATTTGCCTGCCTAGCAAGTGTGAGGTCCTGAATCTGATTCCTGATACCAAAAAAAAAAAAAAAAAAAGGATATTTGGAAACAACTCAAATGCCCATCAATATGAAAGTAAATACACTATTGTATACTTGAAGTGGAATTCTGTGAAGCTACATGCTTCTGTCTAGTTAACTCTCATTAGCACAATAGTAAGTTTAAACAAAAACCAAGTTGAAGAAGGCCACCTAAACCATATTTCTAGATAAAGTTTAAGACAATTTGAAAAACATTACTATGTTTGATGAGTCTATACACTGTTTCTAGCTATAGTCATACCGTGTACACAGAGAGAAAGTGTAAAAACATGTATGAGACGGATTAAGAAACAAAATCAGGATGTAAGTGATTATTTCTAGGAAGAAAGGGGAAAGAGAATGACAGGATACACACAGGGCTTTGACTTTACATGCAATTTTATTTCTTTTTTATAAATGATTTGAAGCAAACAAGGATAATTGTGAAAGTTTATTGAGGCTGGTCAGTGGGTGCGGGAATTTTTGCCGCATTATTCTGAGTCTGATGGCATTACATGCTGTGTGCATGTTATTGTAGACATTGGTAATATGTGTTATTTCATATTTGGGTGATGTGGGCATTTACAAACGTCACATAATCTTCATAATAGCCCTATGAAGTGAGTAAGACAGAAAATATCTCTCTTCCATAGAACGGGAACAATTTATGAAGAGCTGTATTGGAGAACCAGCTGTTTCTTATTTAGTCTAGATTTCACGGAAATCCACTGGAGATGTTTTCTTAAAGCCCAAGAGGATGGGTCCCGGACTGAGCTGCCAGTCCCATCCACTCATCCCCAACTTTGGGAAGGCACTTAGTGGAAGAACGCATTGTATAAATAATGGCCAGGTGTGTGCCCGAAAGCATTCATTCTGAAGTGCTGGGTGGGGATTGGGGAGAGCCAAGAATGATTTTGATGATGGTTTGGTATCTATGAACCAGTCCCTTAGGAGCAGAAAGGTTCTCTCCTCCCAGTCGCTACCCACTGTCTCATTCAACGACCTAGTACAAATCATTTAACCTTTTACTACTTACATTTACACTCCATAAAATAAATGTGTGATATACACAACTGCTCACTTGGGGCTTCTACTGAATACTTTTCGAAAAATAAGGCCGACTAAAATGCATCAGAACGCAACTCTATCAAGTTCGATACAAACTACCGCAAGAGCCCACCGTGCCTCTAGGGCTTTTATTTACGTTGTGTTGCCTTTTAAAGAAGACCGAACTTTTTTTTTGAAGGTTTACAAATTTTAAATTACTAATATACAGCCTTTTGCCGTTGTTGCCTACTTACAATAAAAAGCGAGCACTTTACTCCCTAGCACCCCTTTCTTCAGTACTGGCTCCTGAGGGTTTTGGAAGCAAGTGCGCTGCATGCTAACAGGCAAGTGGCTTTATGAAAAACTTTGTACGTGCTGGGTATTACGG
>RJWT010052913.1:0-10493 GCA_004365215.1 Cuniculus paca | reverse complement strand
AGATGTGGTTTCCTTGCTTGAGTTGATTAACACATCTCCTGGTACCTGGTATGCAGCTATTGATTTGGCTAATGCCTTCTTCTCCATACCTATTCATAAGGACCATCAGAAACAATTTGCTTTCAGCTGGCAAGGCCAGCAATATACCTTCACTGTTTTGCCTCAGGGTTATATTAACTCACCAGCCCTATGTCACAATTTGGTTCGTAGGGATCTTGATCACCTTTCTCTCCCGCATGATATTACTCTGGTTCATCACATTGATGATATTATGCTGATTGGGCCTAGTGAGCAGGAGGTAGCAACCACTTTGGATTTGTTGGTACAGCATTTGAGAGCCAGAGGATGGGAAATAAATCCAACAAAAATTCAAGGTCCTTCTACCTCAGTGAAGTTTCTAGGAGTCCAGTGGTGTGGAGCTTGTAGAGATATTCCTTCTAAGGTAAAAAATAAATTGTTGCATCTGGCTTCCCCTACAACCAAAAAAGAGGCACAACATCTAGTGGGGCTATTTGGATTTTGGAGGCAACACATTCCTCACTTGGGTGTCTTGCTCAGGCCCATTTACCGAGTGACCCGGAAAGCTGCTACTTTTGAGTGGGGCCCAGAACAAGAAAAGGCTCTGCAACAGGTCCAGGCTGCTGTGCAGGCTGCTCTGCCCCTGGGGCCATATGATCCAGCAGATCCGATGGTACTTGAAGTGTCGGTAGCAGGTAGAGATGCTGTTTGGAGTCTCTGGCAGGCCGCCATAGGTGAAATGCAGCGGAGACCTTTAGGATTTTGGAGCAAGGCCCTGCCATCATCTGCAGACAACTACTCTCCCTTTGAAAAACAGCTCTTGGCCTGCTACTGGGCCTTAGTGGAAACTGAATGCTTGACTATGGGACAGCAGGTCACCATGTGACCTGAGCTGCCTATCAGGGCCTGGGTATTATCTGATCCACCAAATCATAAGGTTGGACATGCACAACTACCATCCATCATTAAATGGAAATGGTATATTCGTGATCGAGCCAGAGCAGGTCCAGAAGGTACAAGTAAATTGCATGAGGAAATTTCCCAGATACCCATGGCTTCTACACCTGCTATAGTGCCTCCTGTTTCCCAGCATGCACCTATGGCCTTGTGGGGTGTGCCATATGATCAGCTGTCAGAGAACGAGAAAGCCAGAGCCTGGTTTATGGATGGTTCTGCACGTTATGCAGGCACCTGGTTTATGGATGGTTCTGCACGTTATGCAGTGATCCACTAGCAAGTGGACAGCTGCAGCATTACAGCCCCTTTCTGGGACATCCCTGAAGGACAGTGGTGAAGGGAAATCATCCCAGTGGGCGGAACTGTGGGCAGTGCACTTAGTAGTGCATTTTGCCTGGCAGGAGAAATGGCCAGGTGTGCAACTGTATACTGATTCATGGGCTGTAGCCAATGGGTTGGCTGGCTGGTCAGGTACTTGGAAAGAATACAACTGGAAAATTGGTGATAAAGATATCTGGGGCAGAAGTATGTGGATAGACCTCTCCATATAGGCAGAGGATGTACAAATGTTTGTCACCCATGTAAATGCTCGCCAAAAGGTGACATCAGCAGAAGAGGACTTTAACAATCAAGTAGATAAGATGACTCATTCTGTGGATAGTGGCCAACCTTCTTCTTCAGCAACCCCAGTCATTGCCCAGTGGGCCCATGAACAGAGTGGTCATGGTGGCAGGGATGGGGGTTATGCATGGGCACAGCAACATGGACTCCCACTCACCAAGGCTGATCTTGCTACAGCCACTGCTGAATGCCCAATATGCCAGCAGCAGAGGCCAACACTGAGTCCCCGATATGCCACCATTCCCCAGGGTGACCAACCTGTCACCTGGTGGCAGGTTGATTATATTGGGCCACTTCCATCATGGAAGGGACTGCGCTTTGTCCTCACTGGCATAGACACATACTCTGGATATGGATTTGCCTTCGCTGCACGTATGGCTTCTGCCAAAACTACCATCTATGGACTCACAGAATGCCTTATCCACCATCATGGAATTCCACATAGCATCGTCTCTGACCAAGGAACACATTTTACAGCCAAAGAAGTGAGGCAATGGGCTCATGCTCATGGAATTCACTGGTCTTACCATGTCTCTCACCATCCAGAAGCAGCTGGATTGATAGAAAGGTGGAATGGCCTTTTGAAGATGCAGTTAAGGTGCCAGCTAGGTGGCAATAGCTTGCAGGGCTGGGCTAAGGTTCTTCAAAAGGCCGTATGTGCTTTGAATCATCGTCCACTGTATGGCACTGTGTCTTCCATAGCCAGGATTCATGGGTCCAGGAATCAAGGGGTGGAAGTAGGAATGGTACCACTCACCATTACCCCTAGTGATCCACTAGCAAAATTTTTGCTTCCTGTCCCCATGACCTTATCTTCTGCTGGCTTAGAAGTTTTGGTTCCAGAGCAGGGAAGGCTTGTACCAGGAAGCACAACAATGATACCATTGAACTGGATGCTAAGACTTCCCCCTGGTCATTTTGGTCTCCTCATGCCTCTGAGGAAACAAGCTAAACAGGGAGTCACAGTGTTGTCAGGGGTGACTGACCCAGACCGTCAAGGGGAAATTGGACTACTACTCCACAATGGAGGAAAGGAAGAATATACACAAAGTGCAGGAGATCCCTTAGGGCGCCTCTTAGTATTACCATGCCCTGTTATTAAAGTCAATGGTAAATTACAACAACCTAATATAGGCAGAATGACAAATGGCCCAGAGCCTTCAGGAATGAAGGTGTGGGTCACTCCACCGGGGAAGGAACCAAGACCTGCTGGGTGCTTGCTGAAGGCAAAGGGAATACAGAATGGGTAGTGGAAGAAGGTAGTTCTAAATACCAGCTACGACCCCGTGATCAGTTACAGAAAAGAGGATTGTAAATGTACTACGCCTCCCCTAATGTGGTTCTAATGTAGTGTAATATTGATAGCCTTAACACTGACTCTTATGGACTGTTAAACTGAAATGATAATAAGTATCACCCAAGGAAAATTCACCTATTCTGGTGAGGGAATTTTCTCGTTTCTGTTTGTACGCAGGACAGTTATAACTTGTTAGGCGTAATTATAAGTATGTATTCATATGTGGAGACTGATTTTAAAAAATGTGTCTGGTTGCCAAGTTGACAAGGGGTGGATTGTTATGGTTTGTACATTGTGTCAACTTGAGAAGTCTAGATGCTTAATTAAGAAACTCCGTGGCTCTACATCCTGGGCTGTAGAGAACAAGCAGTTACCATTCTAGGATGTTGTTCACTGTGTCAATTTAGGAAGGTCAGAAGTTTAAGTGATTCAGCATGGGGCCAGGGTCCCTAGTTTGCAACATCCTCGGTTTGTAACATCCTTATCCTGTGGAAGAGGAGGGCAGGCAGATGGTATGAGTGCTACATCCATCCCAGGGGAGCAGCCTGCATACAATAAAAGACAAAGAAGGAGGGACTGGGGGCTGCTTCTTCGGAGGAGCTCCAGTCTTCGCCTTCAGCTTGGACGTCGTCTCCTGGCTTCTGGCACAGACTGTTCAGCTTCTGCCTGGGACTCTTCAGCATTCGTCGTAGATTCTTCAGTCTTTGTCGTAGACTCTCCAGCCTGCGTCGTAGACTCTTCAGTCTTCGTCGTAGATTCTTCAGCCTTCATTGTACTCTTCAGTGTTCCGTCGTAGACCCATCGGCCTTCTGACATGGACTTGCACAGGACACTGCAGTAAGCTCCGGTCCTCAGGCTGGACCCCCCTTTAACCTCCAGTGTGCAGACACCCTCTGCACGCTCCCTCCTTCAACTTTGTGGCTGACCATTGTAAGCCAATCTTGTAATCTCTTATACAGTTGTCTATCTTGTGTTATATCTGTCTAGTAAACCCTGACCGATACAATGCCTTATGAAAGGGAGAGGAGTTAGGTTTTGATAAAATTGAATGATAATGGATTGTCTCTTTTCCCCACTTTTTTTTAATGGACTATTACTGATAATGCCCCCCACACACACACCCACACCCTCACGCACACAGTCTGAAAGCATCCTGTTGCCCCAGGGCTGGACTGGTCTGCACCTCTCTACTCCAGCCTGCAGGATGCCTGGCGTAGAGCCCTTCTCTGTTATGTTCCCTGATGATTTCTGGCTGCTCAGAAAGATAAAGTTGATTAGACTGGGGCACAAATGTCATTTTTATGTGCTTTTCTATTATGTCCTGGGTTTTTAAAATAAATTTTGCTTAACCATCTCCATAAATGCTAGAGGATCTATATTCCTCTTAGAAATGTACCGAGGGTACTTAGTGGTAGAGCACATATTTCGAATGTATGAGGATCTGAGGTTGATCCCTAGCACCACTCCCTCAAAGAAAGCAATACTGAAGATAAACTTTGACAATTAATTGAATTAAAACTATAGTTAAAAACCTTTCAAAAAGGATAAAAACTGGATTAAGTAAGTTTTAGGGAAAAAATGGTTATTTTTATAACTTGTGGCTTTCATCTTTAGTCCTAAGGCAAATACTTTGGAAAGTCCTAATTTTTCTTTCTTGGAAGTGGGAGTAATAAGGGATCATAGAACATGTGTCTCATGGTTTTTCTGGGTGAAATGGGAAATGATACACATTCCTTGAGCTTATATCCTGTGACCAACAACTCAGTTACATGACAAAAATGCCTAAATGCAAAGGAGGCTTGGAAATGTACCCGATGTTGCTGTGACCAGCAGAGACTGAAGTGGAGGGTCTGTTACCAAAACAAGAAGGGGTGACTAGTTATGGGGTAGGCTTGCCATCCCTGCCACAAAATGCATCACATTGTTTCAGTGTGGTAAAAGCATTTCTATTAAGCTTTTTACATAACTTTATATCAAGTAGAATTTTTTGTTTCATATTACCACATGGTCTTCATAATTATAAAGTAGTGGCTTTACAATAAATGAGCATATGATCATTAGATTGCAATTCGTCCTCTTGTTGAAAGCATGAATTTCTTTCCAGTTCTTCACTATTAAAAACAACACACTAGATCTTCTCAGGAACAATATTTTTTTTTAATCTTTTGGAGATGATTCTCTTAGGATAAATTCCCAGAACTAGGATTACTAGGTCAAAGGGTATGTGAACATTTTATGATTCTTAATGTTTTTGTTCCAAGTTGGTTTCTGAGAAGGCAGTTACCAATCTGTTCCCAAAGGAAATGTGCACATTTTTCTATAAATGTGTGGTAGGAGACATATTCACATACCCTTGTAGGTAGAATATTTTCAGAGCCTGGCTGGAAATAACACAAAACAACCCAGGACTTGAGTCTGAATCCCTCATCTTGATACTTCTTAGCCATGGGCAAGTATTTTCTCTGTGCCTCAGATTCCTTATTTATTCCTTATTTTAAAATTGTGACTACAAATACCTTCCTCATAAGGTTATGTGGAAATTGTTAGGGTTGTTGACAATTAGCCTGTTTTCCCATCTTCTATGCATATGCTGAAAATACAATTCCCTGCCCCCCTAAGTATAGCTATGACCTTCTGACTTGTTTCAGCTAAGGAAATGGAAGTAGAGATAAGGGATCATTCTCAGACATACATTTTAAAAGTCTGTAGATGGCTTGTCACTTTCTTTTCCCTTTGTCACATGACTGGAAATATTTCAGACCATACCCACTCTTTGAACTCGAGTTCCGGAGTTAGGGCAGCACAGAGTCATGCCCCAAGCCAAGCTATGATGGATGTATTTGTAAATGGAGCAGTCTAGGCTTTCTGAAGCTGCTGCTATTGTCTGTTATTGCAACATAAGCTCGCCTACTCATACTGAGAAAGATGGTCTTGAGATTAATGGTATAACATGCATAAGATATTGGACCAATGGTAGAGCCTCGGTATATGTCCTTTACAGTAAATAAGTACCATTCATTTAATACTCCTTTTGAAACATTATTGTTAATCTTCAGAGCAATCTTGAAAGCAGTAGTCTTCCCTTCTCTGTGGCTTTATCGTCTATGGTCTAAAAATATTAAATGGAAAGTTCCAGAATTAAACAATTCAGATGTTTTATATTGTGTGCTGTTCTGAGTAACAAAATCTTGTACTTGTCTCACCCTGTCCCTCCCAAGACAAGCACAAACCCTCTGTCCGAGTATCTATGCTATATATATATCACCTTCCTATTATCACCTAGTAGTATCTCACTTGTCACAGTGGTCATCTTCTCATTCTCCTGCTTTTGGTTTAAGAACCCTTATCTTCCTTAATAATAGCTGCAAAATACAAGAGTAGTGATGCTGGAGATACTATTGTACTATAAATACTATCATAGGTATGTAAGTACAGGATAAAAACGTGGCATATATAGGGATTGGTACTTATCCAGGTACGCCCTGGGGGTCTTGAAATGTACCACCCAAGGATAAGGAGGGACAATGGTACACAGTGTAATCAAAACCTAGGGTGAGTGCTGCTGCCACGTGCCATCTAATGGAAAGAAGGAATCTTCAGGACAGGAAGTGTCACTTCCACCTTTAGTAACAGTGTGTGACGTTTCGACTATGGCTCCATTCAACACACTGTAACGACGGATGTGAACATGAAGCGAATGCAAATTTTGTCCCACGTGTCGTGACTGTGGAGCAAAAGCAACAGCGTTCATCCATTTCATTGGCGTTGCTAGGTCCTGATGCTTCAGATTTCAGCTTTTTAAGAAATGCCACCATGGAAGATGAAACTCGGGTCCATGGTTATGATCCTGAGACCAAGGTTCAGAGTTCCCAGGGGAAAATCACTCAGTTCTCCTCATGTGAGAAAAGCAGGTCAGTTGAGATCCAAGATGGTGTTTTTGACCTTGATGGAACTGTGCAGGCTGAGTTTGCGCCCAGGGACAATACAGTGAACTGGAAATACTA
The DNA here is from genome assembly GCA_004365215.1 of Cuniculus paca. Lineage (NCBI taxonomy): Eukaryota > Metazoa > Chordata > Mammalia > Rodentia > Cuniculidae > Cuniculus > Cuniculus paca. The sequence goes on along the minus strand of RJWT010052913.1, from coordinate 3,596 downwards.
TGACAGCGTAGCAGAGCATTTAACAAGCGGTGTGGGTAGAAAACAGCCTGTGAAACAGGCAAACAGTTTCACCTTCCATCATGACAGCTATCCGTGTCATACATCACTTCCAGTAAGGCCATTTCTCTCAAGTAAAAATGTTACAATGTGTCCTCATCCACTTTATCGCACGGATACGTTACCATATCTTCTGCCTTCTCCCCAAAGCCAAAATGATCATGAAAGGTAAATGTTTTGAATCGGTTCAGGACATTGAAGCTGTCACTACAGTACAACTAAAGACACTCAAGAAAGAGGACTTCCGGAACCACCTCAGGGGCTGGGGATCTAGTTCAGCGGTCTAAGCGCCTGCCTGGCAAGCACAAGGTCATGAGTTCAATCCCCGGTGCCGCAAAAAAAAAAAAAAAAAAAAAAAAAACAACTTGGTGCAGAACTGCTTCAGAAAGTGGCAAGGGCCATGCGATAAATGTGTTAGAAGGAAACAGGGGCAAATAGCAATGTATCTTTCACTGTAATAAAATTTTTAAAAATAAATACTCACCATACATTTTGATCACACCCTGTGTTATTAAAACCCTCCATTTTATAAAGAAGAAAAACAAAATTTGAATGGCTAGGGTTCTGCCTTACATCATTCGACTAGGAAATTTCAGAGCTGGGATGAAACCCAATGCTTCGCTCCATCTTTATCTCTTTTCCTTGTCTTTGGAACTTTATGGCTTCATTTTATTTATTATTGTTACTTACAACATTATAGAAATTTCTTCAGAATGTTTATTAACTTCACATATGTTCTCATCACAAAACCTCTATTTTCTTATTAAATGTGCTGCAAAATGAACAGAAATAAGTTGAGTCAAAGGTACAGTAGCTTGTCATTGAAGTCTTTGCTTGTTCTCTTGAAAGCTTATGAACTCAAGTACCTTTTTTATTTTTCTTGGCTTGAATACACCGGAGAGCAGTGAAGACTTTGTGCTTATGAAAGGAAAAAAAAAAAAAAAAGGTTTCAAAATTGAAGGGGAATGAGTCAGATTAGAATGAGTTATATTAGATTCAGGAAATTCTCAAACTCCAACATTTACTACTTCTGTGTCTGTCTCTCTCTTTTAGCTACTTTATCAAGATAGAGCTCACACTATAAATTTCAGCTATGTGAAGTGTGCGATTCAATGGCTGTTCGTATATCCGTAGAGTTGTGAATCAATCATACAGTCCATTGTAGAACATTTTCATTTCATTACTTCAGAAAGAAACCCCAATCTCGTTGGCCATCGCCACCAAGCTACCTACCCTTTCGCCCTCCTAATCTACTTCCTGGAGTTCCTTCTCTGTAGGGGTGCCGGAAAGTTCAGTTGCTTACCACCCTCAACAAGTGGTTTTCCCTCCCTCCCATCCCCAGTTCTGCAGAGCTTTGCTCAATTATTTTTATTCCAAAATCTGAAATATCTGGTATAATACTTTCTTTCATAAAATACTTATATTTTTACTTTACTAGTGTTCAGATTTCCTTGCAATATAATCCAATGGTTAAAAAGGATAACTTTAAAAAAATCCTTTATCTGTTCATGACCTGATTATCCAGCTTGGAGAGTTCTCAAAAATCTTTATCTTTTACTGTTATCATGAGCTGTTTCACAGCTTGTTAATACCCCCAACTGGCTATTTAAAAAAGTGGTCAAATAGATGAAATTAATTTAAAGGTGCTCTCTTCTGTAACTGAGTTTTAAAAAGTGTTGTTTGGGAGAAAGGCAGGAATTGGAATTTGTAGTTCAAAAGAGTATTAAAATCACCTCTGAATTTTAGTGACCTATATTCACAATTACTGTGAAGAGGTTGTTTTGTTTTGTTGACATTTTTGGATTATTTTTTACAATGTTCATTGCCCTGGGAAACTACTGACACCTTTCTGAATTGGGTTGTATTTGTGACTGAGATTCGCCTCTGAACCCTGGAAATGGAAACAATGCTTTCTGGACCTAGGGCCAGCGTTCCAGGTTTGTGGACAGAAGGGAGCTCCTAAGCTAGTGCATTTTTTCCTGTTAAATAAAACAGGAAGCAAAATGGAGCTCACCATTAAAAGAGTGGGGGAGGGGGAGAGAAGAAATTCATAAAGCATATGAGTCTTCATGTGCTCCTGAGTATGGGTGCATTCATCAGTTTATTGGGGGTCTGATTCCAGTCTCTACTTGTGCCATGTCGATTTGTTTCCTGTGTGTTTTGGATACGGGTGGTGATAGCACCCTGTTGGCCACTGGTAAAACCCAGCCAAATGAGCGAGGAGGCCTGGACACGTGAGGCTCAGGAAGCACTTCCTAGAGCCATAGAGTACACTAATGTTATTGGGCAGTTATGGCAACCGAAAAACACTGCTGATGAGCGTGAGTGCTTAAGGGCGACAGCTCCATACAGAGGTAGAGCAGGCACTTTATAAGCAAAGAGGACCCACCAGTCTTTATTCAGTGCGCTGTGTGAATTCTAAACTCTGCCCTGTTCTAACTGCCTGGTTCTCATGCAGCAAATAAACCAGACACACAAGTTTAAATATCACATAGTTTCTCTTAATTGAGAAACCCAACATACAAATAAATTAAACAGCAAAATAAAAGATAGATAATAGGAAACAGGAAACTCTTTTGCAAAAGGGAAGGGGCCTGAAAAGTGGAGAGAGGGGAGAGGAAAGGGATGTAAAAAGAGTTAAGCCATGGTATGGGCATGAATCAACTCCCATGTGGTGAATACGATCATTATCTACCACGAACATGCACTAATAAAAATAAGAATTTCAAGATGTCTATGTAGCCAGTACAACATCATGCATGACACACTGGGCGGGAACTGTGAGGAACACAATGTAGAAATGACAGGAGCCTGGCCTCAGGCTTCTGTTGGGAAGGACGAGTGTGTTGTCAATGAGACCAGCAAGGTGGCTACAATATTAGTGGTAGACATGGGAAACGGTTGAAAAGGTGCGTGGAATCAAGATTTTTAGGTTCTTGAAGGACAGATTTCTATGTGAGAACTTCATTCTTTGTAAAGTGGGGGACCCATTGACCTTTTTGTTTTTACCATTAAAAGAAAATGATCACGTTTGTTTCTGGCTACTCAATGTTTTTGGTCTGATTGATGGGATTTGTTTAGATGGTAAACTTTCAGTGAGCAAAACAGTACCTACCTTGTTTGTTTAACATCCAAGGCAATATTTTAGAATATACTTAATATACCTTTACTTCATGTAAATACCAGCAATTATTGAAAATTCATGCATTCTCAGAGTGGAAGGAGTAAAGGATGCCCATTGCTCTTGAAATTTATTTAGCCAAACTAGCATCCTCCTCACCAAGGATACGAAGAAACACGGGCAACTCTGGAAAACGTTTTCCCAAGATCACTAGCACAGCTAGAAATGTGATAGGTCCTGAATTACAGATTCAGCACTGCCCCAATTTAGATTCATAGAGAAAGTCCCGAGAATTCGTGTCCATTTAAATTATCAAAGGTTCTGGTTAAACAGTTGTATTGCCCTCTTTCATTGCCCTTCGTCTCCTCTGTGGGGTCCCCTGGCCTAGAGAACCTGTCATCATGGGCAGGCTGCGGAG
>RJWT010052912.1:0-10475 GCA_004365215.1 Cuniculus paca | reverse complement strand
TAGTTTAGTTTTATTTTAATTTGTTTGATTTATTACACTTGATGGTATGGACAGCTATTTTAAAGATAACAAAATATATAATTGCAGCCATTGAGGATGTCCAATTATCTTGTTTAGAAATCTGCATTGCTTTCATTGTTTTGTTTTGGTTGATTTTACTCTATTTTATGTTGTTTGGTTGTGTTATGTCTGAAGGTGGAGGCAACTATTCTGAAGATAACAAGCATTTTGGTAGCCACTGTGGTTTCACTAGTATCTTGAAGTTCTGTATTGCTTTCATTGTTTTGTTTTATTTGTTTTGTTTTGTTTTTTTACTGACTTTATTCTGTTCTATTTTGTTTGATTTTATTTATCCCTAATGGTATGGGCAGTTATACTGCAGATAACAAGAGGCATTATGGTAGCCATTATTGATTGCCTTTTACGCTGTTTAGAAGTCATTTACCATGTTCATTGTTTTGTTGTGATTGACTCTATTCTGTTTTATTTTGTTTGGTTGTATTCTTTTTTTTTTTTTTTTTTAAAGAGAGACATTGTGTCTTTCAAAGTTCTGGATGCTTGAAGTCCATGATCAAGGGTTGCTTTATTCTGAAATTCTGTCTTGCTGGTTTGAGCCAATGTTTCCACATGGTCCTCCTCTGTTGCATGTGTCCTAATTTCCTCTTCTTATACCAACACCAGTCACATTGGATTATAGCCCCACCTATGACTTGGTTTTATCTTAATTGCCTCTTTGACAGCTCTACGTCCAAATAGTCTCATTCTGAAGTACTGAATTTAGGGAACACAATTTAGTTCATATTTGAAGTTTTGTAGAGTCTTGAGAAGGAGATACTATTATTGTCTTTATTTTATAGATGCAAAAATTGTTGCATGAAATAATTAAGTCATTTCTCCATAATCACAGAGCTAGAAATAATTCAGCCACGATTTGAACCAGGCAACCTGGTTCAGAGTCTGTGCTTTGTCATGAAACTGTGCTGCCTTTATTATTTGATTTGTAAGTTGTAGGCATGATTCTTTGATAAAAATAAAAACAAAAATAAAAATATGAGCAGGGTTTTTCATAAAAGTTTACTCAAGATCAGTTTTGGGATTAGAAAATTTCTTGCTAATGTCAGGCTCTATTGGAAATAGAACTTCACTATCCAGAGGCATTTTCTTTCTTCTCTATAATATTAAAATATATGTATAAAATTAAACCAACTCTGTTAACAAATTTTAAATATATAGTACAGTACTAACTCTAAAGACAGAACTGAATAAATCTAAGATAATGTCTATGCAAGCTCTCCTTTGTTGCCAACTTTTAAAAAGTTTGATTTTGGCTCTGATTATCTCTGTAGCTTGGGCTATTGGGAGCCATCTTTTCTTTGGTACTTGAGGTTCTGGGGTTCTTTAGTCTACTGTGTATGTCTAAATCTGATTATGGCCACCTAGTCTGCACATTTGTTCCTGTTTATGGGCCATCTTGTTTTGTTTTGCTTTTTGTTTTTCATTTTTGTGATGTTCTTGCTGTGTGGCTTGCCTTGGACTCACCATGAGGTGTAGGCTGGCTTTGAATTTGTGGTGGTCCTCCTGCATCAGCCTCTCAAGTGATGGAATTATGGGTGCGTGCCACCATGACTACTTTAATTAATTTTCAGTTTTGAAACTCTTATTCTAATGTTTCCTAAAACAAGGGTTAATGACTAACCCTTCACTATCAAATTTTGCAAAATGAATATTGCTGTGTAGGAACTCACCCTGTATTTGAATATGATTTGTGCCTTTTTCCCCATGTCTAGAAAAAGGTAGCAAGAACTTCTTCCATTGTCTAATGACTCTAGGAAAATTCAAACCTAAACCTTTACATCTATGCCTTACACCTTTATAGGAACACATGAAGAACAAAACGACTGACAGAAACTCAAAGGAACAAACACAGCATTACAGGACAAACTGAAGTGCTGCAAGTCACTTTATCCCTTCACTAACACCATCTGTTAACACACAAGGAAATTCAGAGGTCTCTGGGTTATAGCTGCAAGTATAGAGGTGCCAGATGGAACCATTTTAGCAGCTGTGGAAATTAAAGAATAATTATGACTCCCTGTATTTTGCAGACCAAAAAGTCCTCAGGAGATAAAGCTAAAATAATCGAAGCCAAACTGTTCCAGCAGACCCTTTGGCCTGCTTTCTGCTGTCCTGACTCTACGAGAGACTAATAAACCTCAGACCTATACAGTGACTCATGGTAAACATAAACTTGGGACACAAGCCACTTTACTGCAACATGACTTGTGCACTTATTCAAGTTGGCTCCTCAGCATCCATACAACTCCATTTTAGGAACTTCCATACATCTACTGTCTATATACTGAGATTGATTGCTGGTGTCTTCAGATACCAGAAATATCTGGACTACTGACAACTTCCTGCATAACCACAGCTGGCTCTGGGTTGTTTCTCTGTCTCTGGTGAAGTATTTTCTCAGGATACATAGCAATTGCATAAAGAACTTGTGTAGTCTATATCTTTTACTTTTTCTTTAGATCTTGGTGACCACTCCCTACCTGCAGGAACTCTGAGCAAGCTTGTACTACCTAGGCATTCACAGATTAAAGCTAGCTTGTCAATGAAGGTGGCTGCACTCCTGTACTAATCTCCTTTTTGTTCCTTACCTTGTTAGAGCAGGCAACCTAAGTACCTTCAAATAAGAAAGCTGCCCATTTGAATTTACTCCACCCCAATTCACACCAAACAATATCATCCTAGTGAAATCAGTCTAGTTAGCCAGCAAGGTGATGTTACCCATATCCATTTGTGTTCTAGACATCAAGTGTCTGTGTGGGTTTTAAACTCATAAATCTCCTGACCATTAAGTGCTGTGGGGCAGAGGGCAAAATATAGAAATGGTATAGTGGTACTGGGCCACAAAAGCTGATTTTAAATATTAGCTTGAAGTTAACCACTGAAGTTAGCTTGAAGTTACACCATCACAAAAATTTGTAAACAGTACAAATCAGTGCTTTTCCTTTCTTGGAGAGGTGGTTTACCAGCCCATTCACTGAGTTCCAATATGTGTTTGCATGTGTACTTACCAGAGACCAGGTGAAGGAGTAGGAAAAAAGTATGGAGGGATACATGTGCCCCAATTTCCAAGAGCAAAAACTTGTAAATAAGACTTTCAAAAGTGCAAAAGAGTCAGAAATGCAAAATTTGAAACACAACTCAATTGGTTCTTATTAAAAAATAAATTGCAAATCTTTAATCCATAAAAATTAAAAAATATAATTACTACCTTCTGCTGACCTGTCCTTTCCCAAACATCATAGACAAAAATACCTATATTCCTGAACCCAATTACTTGGTGTTAAGTCAGATAGAACAGCTATTACTGAGCTATTACTCAGTTGGTAATACATTCTGAAAACTAAGTACCAACAATACAAATGTGCATAGGAGAACTTGGACGACATCCCAACTTTCTCTAAGGACTGCAGTGAGGTACGAGCTTATCACACAAAAAATGGGACTCTGCTTCTCCAGGGGATGCAATTTTTCCTGACGTCAAAGACATGTTAATACTAATGATCCTCAGCTTGAAAATGTGTTTTCCGAAGTTTCTCTCTAGGCCCAGTTCCAGTGGCCTAACTTAAGTGCTGATATTTTAAGCCTGTTGCAACTTGAACTTCAGTCTTTCTATTGCTTTGCCATCATAGTAAAGATGCCTTTCAATTATATTTTTCCCTGTGGCTTTTAGTACATTTGGCCTCTTGAGATTTTGTGCTTATGCTTACAGAATGTGTCACTGATATTTCTTAAGTAATAGACACCAAAAATAAACTTACTCATCTAAATCATAACCTGATGCAAAGATACCACAATTAGTAATTCACTAGATGATTTTGCAACTAGTTCCCAAAACGCTAAAAAATATCTGTCCAGCTAAGTTTTCTCCTAGGCATTCACAGACAGCAAGAGCCACTATTGTTTGTCCTAAACAGCTAATGGATTAATAAAAACAAAAATAAAAGTAACATTTACAAAATGTAAATCTCATGCTATTGGTGCAAAATGTGCCTAGGACATAAAATTGGAAATAAACAGAAAAAGAAAATAGAAAAAAAGTAAGTCTCCATCTAAACCCTAATTTTTCTCTTTGTTCACATTCTCTTACTTTTTAAAAAGTCAGGTTACCTAAGAGTTTATTTTATCCTTTTTAAAAGCAATTAACTTATTGTTTAGCTCTATAATTTTCTGTTGTGTGCTCTATTAATGCATGATACTATATTAATTTTTCCTTTTTGCTTTGTTCAGAGTTGTTACTGGATCCTTATTCCACCAATTGTAGCCTTTTTCTTCATTAGTATTAGAACTTAGAGGAATGAATAATGCGCGTTATTTAGTTTTCTTGTTGGCATTATTACATTCTAGGTAGTCTAAAATTTTAGTTATTTCCTTTGATCTACAAATAAACTTTAAAAAAATCCAAAGGGTAGAAATTATCCTTTGGTAGAAATTTCTAGCTTTAAATTGAGAAAGTAATAGCTGATGTATATTCAGTATTTATGATGGGCCAGACAATATGCTCAATTCTTTACACATATCATATCATTTAACTTTCAAAACAAGCTTTTAGTTACTATTAAAGACTTTGCTGTACTTTATCCTTCCCAGGAATTAAAAATAGAGGGTGAGGCTTAGAAAACTTAAAGTACTTGATCAAGATCACAAACTAAGCAAGGGGCAGAGCCAAGATTAAAACCCAGCTATTCTGAGCTGAGAGCTGGGTTCTTGACCTTGTTGCAGCATAAGTGTTTGTCCTAATTCAACAGTTTCAGGGCTGACTCCCTCCAGATTTGAGGGACTCAATTCTGTTGATGGGCCGAGCATCTGTTCAGTGTCTTTCAGAAGTAAGTCACATTTCAAATCAGTAGAGAAAGGAAAGCTTCCTGATCCATTTCGCTAAATTTTTCCCCACTTGGATTTAATAATCACCATGAGTTTGTGATGATATGGTGTTCTGCTAAGCGCTGCATGGAGCTGTTAACTGGCACGGTTTTCGTTCTGGAGAGCCACGTGCTCTGTATTTATACCCGCCCGCACATTTATAGTGGGAGTGCTCAACTTGTGAAACATTACTGATGAGTATTTCATAGGCATCTTCTGCAGAGGAGTTGGGAAACTTGATCACATATCAGCATCACCAGGGGAGCTTTAACGATATCTCAATGTGCAACACTCATTCCAGTGCAATTCAACCAGATCTCTCTCGACATTAGCTGGTATTTTAGGATTGTGATGTTCTTGATAATGACAGTGTTGATACTTTTGTTTTTGCAAAACAAACATTATCCTTTAACTGTTCGATCAGCAGTGTTTATTTTAAAAATGATTTGCCTTCGTTAAGCACAATGTAAAAAGTTTACCTTCACTTTATCAGTTTCTTAAAATAATAGTTAAAAAAAAACACATAGATTCCCAAAATATAAACTTGAAACATAAGGTCTGAGTAAAATTCAGGTGTAGTTATTCTCTGAAGGTTGATCATATAATCGTGTAAGTTTCCAATTATTTACTATGATCAGAGTCAAAAAGAGAAAATAAATGGAATTATTAGAACATTTAAGAGAAAAAACCTTCCTGACTGCCACTCACGATAATTTTTCTTTAAAAAAAATTGTTTTTTGAAGAACCAAAGTCTCAAAATGAGGCAAGAGTAGGAATGAATTAAATGTAGGGGAGAGCAAAGTGTGTTGAATACAAAGGTAATGGAGAACAAAGATTCTACCTTTGAAGATGAGGGCATCGGAAGCGGAGAAGTAAAACGTCTATAGAACTTGTCAAAGGTAAGCATGCATTTCATGCATTGCAAGGCATGTTAAAGACATTGGTCTTTATGTAGAAGCAGTGTGAGCCATTAAAGGATGTTAGGCAGACTTATAAAGTGATCAGTTTGTACTCTGAAAAGACACTTCTGTTGCTGTATGGAGACTAGGCTGTAGCAGAGCAATGAAAAGTGGGGAGACTAAGTAGAAGAGAGGCAAACTCTAGACTGAGATGTAGCCAGAGAATTACAGAGAAAGGACAGAATGGAAGGGGACACATTACATAGTTAAGATGTAGAATGGGTAGATGTTGGTGATCAATTACATGAAAGAATTAAGGAAGAGAGTAGTGTCCATGACAACTTCCTGTTCCTGCCTTTTCATTCCTTAACATTAGAAACAAGAGTGAAGGACTATGTTGGGGAAGGGAAAAGCAGATGAATTCAGTGATGGATATGTTGACTTTGAGGTATCTTTGACACATTCACTTGGAGAAAATGCATAATTGGAATGGCAAGTTAAGTTCTCAGAGTAGTAGTTAGGGATAGAGGTACAAATCTAAATATTATTGGGTTAGAGATGATAATTAAAACCTTGAGTCACCATAAGATTGCCAAAATAGAATATATAGAATAAAAAGAGAACAGACGAGGGCTGAGTTCTGAGAAATGCTGATATTAAAAATCATCTAGAAAAGAATGAGGCCACAGTGGAAACTGAGAGCTGACTGAAGAGGTGGGGAGGAAGTTAGGAGGATGTGATGTCAAAAAGTTAAGTAGACAGGAAAAATTTTTTAAAAGAAGACATGGTTAACATTCTACCAGCAATTCATAGAGGGTAGGCTTGAATAATACCTAATAATTTGGGTAAAAGATACAAATACAGGTAGGGACCAATGAGTGGGATGATACGGGGTAGAATCATCAATGAACTTGAGGTTCCAAGGACAATGGTTAAACAAAGTAGTAACAAGGAAAGAAGACTGTGGTCAGGATGGGAACTATGCCCGATTTTAGCATTTTAAAAGTCATGTGTTTCCTCAATGCTAAGAGACTGGCTAAGTAGGAGGGATGAGCAAAGAAGCAGCAATATGTTTTCTGAATTCGACGTACTATATTTAGTATGTAGTTAAACTGAATTTTTCCATTAACCATACACTTAAAAAATGAATTCTAAAGAACATTGGTAGCTTTGGCAAGCACATTATTGTAAGTAGGGCAGAGTTCAGAGGCCTAGTTAGAAGTTTTTGAATAAGAGATTCTCTTGAGTGGTTCCTAGTGAAACAATGTCAGTGAGAGAGGTGTATCTGGTGCAGGTGAAGTATGAGTGAGTAGATAGGTGAGCTCTAGAGTTCTTGGTTTTGTGTAAGTGGTTAAAAAGTGGAAAAGTTTGACAATGCTAAATTATTTTACCACATTCATTTAATAAATGAATTTACTGACACCGCTTAGTGATTAGCCCTTAGTGAGTTAGCCTTGGGTGACTACTGAATCATCTAGAGCATTTTCAAAATACAAATTCAAAATCCAGTTCTTACTCTGAATCTATTGTTTTAGAATGTTTGAGGGATGATACCCAGATATCTTTATATATTTACATAAAGCTTCTCAGATAAAGTATAGCAAAAATTGAAAGAAAAATACTGGAATAGTGTTTAGTGAACAGTTACTGATTTTGCCTGCTCTTTCCTTGGGCTCTTTCTGTCATCATGGTGACTTGACTTGAAAGACTAACTCTAACCTACTATTGACCTAGGTGTTTTCAGTAGAACAGATGCAAGATCTGGCTCTGTTTATAACAGATTATCTGAACCTGGTGATTTGAGAATTACATCTCTCTTCCTGTAAAAGATTAATTTTTGGATGGCCCAGGATTTAAAACAATGTGATTTTTTTGCCCCAATCATAGTTAATTCTTGAGCTTTTTACTTCATGAGTTTTAGTCATTCTTGTTTCTTGTGGATTGAATGTTAGCAAATAACTGGGGTGAGGTATCCCACCAAAGTGAAGATCCCTTCTGACAAAGAAAGATACATAGAGGAAAAGAGAGATAATGCAGATAGACAACTGTCTTGCCCCAGTGCATACTGCACTGGCTTCTGTCACTCTTTTGTTGATTTTTGTGACTTCATGTTCCTCATTTGCTTAAATGATAATTAGTGTTAGATTTTCTTTTTTTCTTTCTTTCTTTTTTTCTCTTTCTTTTCTTTTCTTTTTGTCTTTTTGAGACAGGGTCTCACTATGCAGTTCAGGCTGGTCTTGAGCTCACTTTATAGCCCAGGCTGGTCTCAAACTCGCAATGATCCTCCTGCCTCAGCCTCTTGAATGCTGGGATTATAGGTGTGCACCACCCAGTTTAGTGTTAGATTTTCTGTCACTGGTAACTTGATACAAAGGCAAGCCTTATCTATATCAGTTCTGAGGTTATCTCCTTTTCTGATAGATACCAGGTCAAGTGGCTTCATTCTCTCAGGAAATTTTTGTTTTGCCACATTGACTCAGAAAAATTACATCCTCTGAATCTCGTTTCCATGGTAGGGAGTCAAAAAAAAATAGAATCAGGTAGAGAAAAAAAGAATAGAATCAGGTAAAGATGAGAAGAGAATTGGTACTCTATGAGATTTTATGGTCTCTGGGAAATTGTCAACATGCTCAGACTGCTTGGCTTCTCCTTGTGCGTGGTTCAATGCCCAAAGAATTAACGAGCAAATGGCTCAGTCAAAAGAAAGCTATTTCAGATGAAAAAGGCTAGACATAATTGAATAGAACATTTTGTTCTGAACTCAGGTTTAAAATATGACATGAGCCAGACATATTAATCTAAGCATTTTTCTGTGTTATGCATTTTCATGGCCTTTATGCTTCTTTATGACTTTTCCCAATGGACGGCCAGTTTCATAAGGTCATTAATATTTCTGAATTAAAGTGCTAAGTACTCCATGTAACCACAAGATGGGGAATCACTTTATTTCCTAGAGTAACTTTGAAGAAATCAAGATTTTATTACAAGGAATACTGAGAACTGTTACAAGATTAACTACCACACTTAGCTCCCTGCTCTTACAGTCTTTTCCTGAAAGTTTAGCTTCTAAAACACCAGCATGAATTGATTAAGAGAGAGGTTCGATTTCAAGTTACTCTCATAGAAAAGGGAGATTAGGCATTCTAGTTGACCTGCTGTTTTGTTCTTCTTCAGGCAAATACTATTTCCCTGGAATGTCAGCTGCTATCATTTAGCATCTCTAAAGAAATAACTTCAACAGATTTTGTACCTGGGCAGAGCGCTAACATTTCATTGCCCTAAGTCCAACTGTCTCATAAACTGAAATGCTGTGCAGTGGGATAAGGTTTGAAAATGCATCCCCAAAGAAGTTTGGATATAATTGATGTCTTTTTATTTCTCTTGAAAATTATATGAAAGTATGACTTCTGGTGGAGGTCATGTTTAACTACTTTTCTCAAATGTCACAATCATTTTGAATCCTGCATAAATACAAAGTGGTATCAGTTTTCTTCCATGAACAATTTTCCCTGATAACCTGAAACTCCCGCTGAGCCATTGTGTCTAGCTTTTTAAAATATTAACATGAAACTCAATTTCGGGGGAAAGGAATAACAAAGGATTGTTGACACATGTCTAGAAAAGTTTTACAGAGTAATGTGTTGTTTTTTCTTCTTTGTTATCTTTTGTAGCTTAAAGGTGAAAAATGAAGAAAACTGAATAATAACAATAACAAAACACTAAGAATTTGCTGATAGTGAAATATAGAAACACTTATTCCCTTACTTAGTGCTAAATATTAGGATGTTAGTCAGTCCACTGATGTGTGCAGACTACTTTCATTTATTACTGTTAATCACACAAAATTGTAGGGATTTCTAAGAATTTGTCTGTGCATGATTAAAACTGTTCTGATTTACCCTTTGTTTGTGAGCAATGAGGCACTCTGAACTGCATTTAAAAATCAAATTCAGGGAAAGCACAAAGGTATAATGCAACATTTAAAATACAAAATTCTGTCAACTAAGTAATATATATAATCCAGTCCCTTCAACACTTAGTAAACATAAGAAATGACTCTAAAGAGAAAAAGGGTGAGAGAGAGAAAGAAACAGAGACCAAGGGACAGAGACAGACAGACAGACAGAGACAGAGACAGAGATAGAGACAAAGCGATATTAAGGAGCTGCTTCACATGGTGACTATGAGAGATGGCAAGTTTGAAAGCTGTAGGACTGCCCTGTAAGATGGAATTTGAGTAACAACTGATGTTGCAGTCTTGACTCCAAATTGTCTAAAATAATAGACTAGAAACTAAGACATGTGTTCTTTGTAGCAGAATTTAGGAGAATTCCTTCCTTGGCAGACCTCAATCTTTTGCTTTTAATTCTTTCAACTAATTGGATCAGACCCAGTCATAATAATAATTTATTCAAGTTCTACTATTCAAAATGTTAGTCATACCTTTACAATATACCTTCATAACAATATCTTTACTAACGTTTGACCTTCACCACTGTGTGCCATAATCTGGCCAAGTTGACTCATAAAACCATCACTATCCACTGATGATCACTGTCAGCATCAATTATTAAATTAGAATGATCTTTTCAAGATAAACATCTGACCATAATTTTTCTCATCAGTACCCATCTACTGCCA
>RJWT010052911.1:0-10502 GCA_004365215.1 Cuniculus paca | reverse complement strand
CCTTTTTTGATACGGGGGATCCAACTCACAACCTTATGCTTGCCAGGCAGACACTTGTGCCATTGAGCTAAATCCACCGCCGCCCCCTGGTCCTTTTTATTTTACATTTTGAGATAGATTTTTGCTAATTTACTAAGTTTTCCAGGCTGGGCTCAAATTTATGATGCTCCTGTCTCAGTGTCCTGAAGTGCCGGGATTACCACCAAACCAGCTACAATTTTTTTTTTAATATCATAGCAGAAAAGATTATAAATTTTAAAACTCTTTGAAACAAGTTCATTGTTTGCTAATGTTACTAACGCTTGTTGAGTGCTTGCCAAGTGTCAGCTGTTTTTCTGCTTTTTAAATACCATGCTTTAAATATTCAGTTCCCATAACAACTTTAAGAAGGACCTCTGCGGGACGGGAGGAGACAGGGCCCCAGCAGGGAAGGGGCAGGGCTGAGACAACTCTGGTGCAGCTGGCTGTGGTCTCAGCTCTGCCATGTGCCGCCTCACCAGGGCCCGGCCTCCCACACAAAGAGGCTGCGCTGCGGAGGGTGGCGTGTGAGGGCTGATTGCCCCAGACTGCAGCCCCCTTTCCAGCCCTGTCCCTAGAGCCTGTGCACACATGGTCTCCTTTCCCCACTGGGTTTTCAGGCCTCTGTGTCCGTGTGGATGTTGGCCCCTTTCCCCTAAGCACCCTTTCCTACCTTTCCCCAGCAGTATCTGTTCCTTCAACCCTGAGCTCTTACCTGGAGGGCTGTTGCCTCTGTGAGGCCCTTTCTGGCCGCCACCCCCACCCTGCTGTCCTGAGTCCTATGCTTCAGGACTGCGTTTGCAGACACTGATCATGTGACATCGCCATGAGTTACGCCGGCATCTGGTTCCTCATACCAGGGTGTCTGCTTCTTGCCTGGTGACAAGGACCAGGCCCACGCCCATGCCACAGGATGCTCGACTGAGGCTTAGTTTCTGGCTCTGCCTCCTGCTTGTGGGTGTGTTAAATGAAGAGTTCAATCCGCTGTGCCTCAAATGTGTTGTGTGTTTCTGGCAATATGTACGAGTTCCTGAGACATAGTAGTTTTTTTGTTTTCTGTTTTTTGTTTTGAGATAGGGTCTCACTGTATAGCCCAGGTTGGCTTCAAACTTATGGCGATCCTCCTGCCTCAGCTTCTCGAGTGCTGGGATTACAGGCATGCACCACCACACATGGTAGTAGTTGTTTCATAAGTGATGTTTTCTTAATATCAAATACAATGACTATGTTTTTTTCTCTGAATTCATAACTAGTTTCTTTTTAAATTATGATATGACATAATCAGTAAATTGATATGGAAAACAATTTAGTAATAATCTTAAAAATATTTTAAGCTGGACCTTCTTGTGTATGCCTGTAAAATTGGTTACTTGGGAAACTGAGGCAAGAGGATGTCAAGTTTCAGGCCAGCTTGGGTGATTTAGTGAGACCCTGTTGCCAAAAATAAATAAATATAAAAATTTAAAGGTACATTTGCTCTTTGACTCAAAAATTTCACTTCTAAGAAATTATCTTACAAACAGACTCTCATATATGAGAAATTAAACATATTCAAGAATACTCACTGTAGCAACAGTTTGGAAGCCCTCCAAATTCCCTGTGCGAGGGAACAGTTTAAACAAACTGTGATGTGTTTATTGAATGGGATGCTGTGGAATTAGGGACAGTGATGGGACAGCTCTGCACATAGTGGGATAAACCACTTTCCAGCTTGGGGGAGGGCAAAGTACAGAAGGGCCTAGGCTATGTTACAGTTTGGGTAGAAACTGAAAGGTTATACACACAAGAGATTATACACGTACTAAATGTCTCTGGAAGGAAACCATAGAAACTACTGTCAGACATGGCTTCTGTGTGGAGGACTGTAGAGCTGGGCTTCAGACTTACGGAAAGGAGGCAGACTTTTCACTACCTACCCTTTTAGGGTGTTCTATGATGTGCATGTGCATGGATTGAAATTTTCATTCATTTGAAAACAAAAATTGAGCTAGAATGTAGCTTAGTGGCAGAGTACTGGTCCAGCACATACAGGGTCCTAGGTTCAATCATTAGCATTGCAAAGAAGAAAAGAAAATGAACGCCTGAAGATTTTCACTCTCCCTCATCACAACATAAATGCAAATTAAAGCAAAGATTCTATTTTTCTCCTTTCTTTCTTTCTTTCTTCTTTCTCTTTCTTTTTTTGACATAGGGTTTTGCTATGTAGTTTAGGCTGGTCTTGAATTCACTATGTAGCCCATGTTGGCCTCAAACTGGCAGGGATCCTCCTGCCTCAGCCTCCGGAGTGCTGGGATTATAGGCATGCACCACCACACCTGGATTCCTTAGCCTTTTTTTGTCCACAGATACAGAGGTGCTGTCCTAAAGCCTGATTGTTCTCTGCCCCCTCCTCACTTACTTTACCCTGAAAAGCCTTAAAAACTTTTTTTGTTAGTCAGGTGTAGTGATTCATGCCTGTAATCCTAGCACTTTGGAACCTGAGGCAAAATGATCACAAGTTCGAGGGCAGCCTGGGCTACATATTGAGACCCTTGTCTCAAAAACAAGTCTACTAAGTGGCAGGTATCATTTCTCCTTTAAATTCCCTAGCAAGTTTCCTCCTTCCTAAATGTTTACAAAATCACCAAACACTTAAAGATTTATCAAGTGGCAGAGGAAGTGGGTTAATTTTCTAAACAAAAATTTCTTCAAGGAGCTAGTGGTAATTTTGCATGCCGGCAATGAGGGTAGAGATGTGATGGTGACTGCCCTTGTGGTGGAAGGAGGTCCTCGTTCACAGGAAGACAGCACCCAGGGACAGTTTCCTGGTGGCTAGGGGCTCCTCCGCTCATCTGGGAGCCCCAGGATTTTGGTGTAGCAGTTCCTTAAACAAGCTGGTTAAGATTAATTCCTTGGACATCTAAGACTGTGGAGAGGCTGACTTGAAGAACTGATTTTCCTCCACCTGTCAAACGACTGTGTGGTTAGTTGGCTGGTTGACTTTGGGGTTCGTATTTCTGGGTGTGTCTGTTGATAATTGTCTGAGTCACCTGTCTAACTGCAGGAAACACAGTCATTCTAATTCCAGGCATTCCTCTCTCCCTCAGTGAATGTCCACATCAGCCTCTGGGCTTTCAGACTGCATGCAAGTGAAGAGGAAGGAGAAGGGGACAAAATTTTGAGCCAAATGGATCTGGATTCAAATTCTGATCTAACAGTTTGTAGCTGTGAAGCCTTGGACAGCTCAGACTAAAGCTCCCTTCATCTCGTGTCTCAGCCCTGCCTGTTCTTCTCTCCCTCCTATTCCTACAACCAACAACCCCAATAAAGAGAAGGAAGGAGTAAAGTCCAGAGCTTGGATCAGGGCTGGGCAGGCAGCAGACCGTCCACAGTGGCAGTCTGTGAACCCAAGGCCGAGCTGCTGGCTTCATCTTCAAGGGCAAGTGGGCTCTAGAGCAAAACCTGGGGTTTGGGGTTGAAGATTACTTTTGAGGATCTTTCGTGGCTGCAGCTCTAAACATCTTTTAGATCCTGACCTAAACTTCCAGGACTTTCAGCTGAGTGGGGTAACACATACCCTACGCCTAGGGGCTGAGGCAGGAGGATTGCAAGTTGGATAACTTGGGCAATTTAGTGATTTAGCAAGATTCTGTTTCAAAATAGAAACATAAAAATTAAAAGAAGGAGAGATGGCCCTGGGTTCAGTCCCCATTACCATGGGGGAAAACAAAATAGTGTTCCTGAGACACCCAGATATAAATCAGAACACTGAGTATCTTTAATCTCGTCTGGCACTCAAGTATCTGTAGCATGTGTAACCAGGGGAGCTCTTAATAAACTTAGGTAAATGGAAAAGTACAGAGAATTTCTAGGCATTGAACAACTGTCTTAGGGTTTATGTTGGAACACAGGGATCTCAGGTTTCTATATTGACTAGACCACCAACGAAAGATCTTCTAAGATCTAAATACAGAAAACTGCGGCCAGGGATCTAGTTCAGTGGCCTAAGCGCCTGCCTGACAAGTGCAAGGTCATGAGTTCAATCCCCGGTGCCATAAAAAAAAAAAAAAAAAACCAGAAAACTGGATTTTTAAAAATTTTATTTTAGAGAAAATAAAACCAAGCAAAATAAAATAGAATAAAACCAATCAAAACAAAACAGTGTGACATAGGACTTCAAATCAAGATAACAGAAAATCAACAATGGTTCCCATAATACTTTTTGTTGTCTTTAAAATAGCTGCCCATACCTTCAGACATAGTAAAATCAAACAAAACAGAAACAGAATAGAACCAATAAAAGCAAAACAATGAATGCAATACACGACTTCAAAACAAGATAAATCCAGAATGGCCATCATAATATATCTTGTTATCTTTGAAATAGCTGCCCATGCCATCAGATGCAACAAAATCAAACAAGACTAAACAGAATAAAACCCAACTAAGCAAAACAATGAGAATGATACAGAATTTCAAAACAAGACAATAGGAAATTAACAATGGCTACCACCTTTAGAAGGAGATCCTCTATATATGCTACATTGTGTTTTGTTATCCTCTGAATAGATGAACAGACTACCACTTTAGACCTGCAAAGTCAGTGAAACACTAAACACTACAAGCATTAAGTTGTATTTTACCCCATTAGCTATCTTCACAGCCTGTGTTTGGATCAGCTGGTTGCTTATTGGGGTGGGTGGGGGGATGGTTAGGGTTAGGGTTAGAGGCAACCTTGAGTCTTCTTGTCTCCCTGCCCATGTGCTGCAAGGGACTGGCATCTGGCTCTCCCCAGTCAGCCCATACATGGGGCCTACTTGCTTCTTCTTGACTTCCTATTCTCCTCCCCTGTAGTCCTTGAATGGTGCCGACTCACAGGAGAGGGCTGGCGTCTGACTCCCTCAGTCAGCCAGCTAATGGCATCCTTTTTTTTTGAAACAGGGTCTTACTTTGTAATTCAGGCTGGCCTTGAATTCACTATGTAGTGGATTGGTAACTGGTGGTTCAACTAAAACACCAGCTGAACTGAATCAGTGTGGTGCTGAGTGTGGATGGCCCACCTGAGGACTGTTGTCCGCATAAAAAGGAGACCTGGAGAGAAAGAGTAGTGTTGTAGGTTTGCCTAAGTGTTTGGAGTGGCTGGTTCTCCTGGAAGAGCTTGTCATGCTGGCTCCTCTGATATGAACTCTGCTGTTATCATCAGAGCAGCTCAGAACCTTGTTGCCGAGAATGGCTGTGGTTCACTTTGGGGAGCTTTGGTCCTTACTTTGAGCATCGCTTCCTGGCTCCAGAGGGGAAGATGTATGCTGTTTAATCTCCAGGAGAAGTTTGTCACGCTGGCTTCCTGATATGTACTCAGCTGTTCTCATTGGTGGAGGAACTTGGGACCTCATTGTCACTGAGGGTGGCTGTGGCACTTTTCAGGGGAGCCCATGGTCCTTATTTTGAGCATCACTTCTTGGCTCCAGTAAAGAACCCTCGGCCTGCTGGTACAGATCCCACCCTGCTAGCACAGACTTTCTAGCTTCTACCACTGACCTTTGGGCCTTCCCAGCACAGATCTGTGAAATAGACTTGCATGAGTCATTGTCATGGGCTCTAGGTTTTCAGCAGAACTCATGTAGGACGTTGCTGTGGGATCCGGGCCCTCGGCTGGATTTTCTAGGTCCTTAGTGTTGTGGATGGATTTCCTGCACTTTCTTTGTATTTGACTCCTTGGGTGGCCAGTATAAATAATGCTATAAATTATCTGTCCTGTTTGTAATTGTTCTCTTTGCAACCCCTGACTACAATACACTGCATAGCCCAGGCTGGTCTTGTCTTGCAGCAATCCTCCTGTGTTAGCCTTCTAAATACAGTGGTACCTTGGTTCATGAACTTAATTTTTTCCACGATTCTGGTTGCAAACCAAAATGAACAAGAATCGAATCAAATTCAGTGGTTAGGTTCAACGTTGACCTTATGGGGAAATTTGATTTGGTTCTTATCCAGTTTGGTTTGCCACCAGAATTGTGGAAAGAAGCTGGGCTTGGTGGCAAATGCCTATAACCCTGTACTCAGGAGGTTGAAGCAGGGGATCACTGTGAGTTAAAGGCCAGCCTGGGTTACATAGTGAGTTCAAGGTCAGCCTGAACTACATAGTGAGACCTTGGCTAAAAAAAAAAAAAAAAAAGTTGTATAAAGAATTAAATTTGTGAGCTGAGGTACCACTTCCTGGTGTGAGCTTCCATACCCAGCTTGGAAATTCTTTTGACACTAAACATACTGAAGATTTGCAGCAGGCCATAGTGGCACATGCATATAATCCCAGGTCTCACAAAGATTGCCTTGAGTTAGAGGCTAGCTCGAGCTACAAAGCGAGATACCCTCTCAAAAGCAAAGGAACAAGCCCTGAGAATTTGGGAGAGATTGAAGCAGCCTGAATTTGAAGACTATCCAGTAGTTATTTCAGGAGACAATAATGACTGGGACAAAGGACTTGGCCTTCCACAGGAACAAAAGAGAATCTGCAGATTTTGGATGTTGACTGGGTCCATAGAGAAGAAAATGTAATTCCAAGTTCCTAAATTAGTGCTGCTCAAGTGGAGTGTCCCATGCAGCCTAGGAGAGTAATTCAATGCAACCCATAGACCTTGTTGGATATTATTGCCAACAAATCAACTGTTTACAAAAAAAAAAGAAAAGAAAAAAGAAAAAGAAAAATGAAATAGCCTTGCATGGTGGTGCACAGTTATAATCCTAGCATTTAGGAGACAGGAAAATCACTGTGAGTTCAAGACCAGCCTGGACTACACAGTGAGACCTGTCTCAAAAAAACCAAGTAAATAAAGAAACAAAAATAAAAAATGAATAAAAGAAAACACACAATGACATTTAGGGGAGACTTAAAAACCCAACTCATGATTTGAGATTGACAAGATCTTGATAACTTAGTTGAGTGATGTGTACCTCGGTGTTCATTTTGCTATTTTTTCTACTTCTGCATGTTTGAATTTTTCCGTAATAAAGTAAAATGAGGCCAGAAAAATGGACTATTTCCAATGCTCAGATCAAATACTTGTCTTTTCCTTACACTAATTGATTAAAAATTTGTGACATTTTCATACTTGAATCACAATTTTATATTAGAGTTTTATGTTTTTCCTGGAGTTTCTTAGCACTCTCCCAATTCTTTTTTGAGAGAAGAAAGAGGTGTCTTTTGGACCTATGACTAAGAGCTTCTAGCTTCATGATTGTACCATGGACTGCCTGGAATTCACCGCCCACCTCCCACAAGACATTATTACAGAAAACTTCTGTTTTCTTGTTGCAATTTAAATCAGATACTTCTGGGAAACAGGTCTCACTGCAGGGTTACTTTTTAGTGTGAGTTTGAACTGGTTCTATTGTTTCTTGATAACTATAGTCTTAGGTCAGGTTCTCCAGAAACAGAGGTTGAGAGTGTATTAGCCAGTTTTCTGTTACTGTAACAAAATATCTGAGAATGGTATGTGAAGTGCTGGGTGTGGTGGTGCACAGCTGTAATCCCAGCATTTGGGAGGCTGAGGCAAGAGGATTGTAGTGAGTTAAGAGGCCAGCCTGGGCTACATAGTGAGTTCAAGGCCAGCAAGACCCTATCTCAAAAAAATCAAAGAAAGAAAAGAAAAGAGGTTTATTTAGCTCATAGTTTGGAAGTTCAAGGGAATGATACTGGCATCAGCTTGATGCTGGTGACAACCATATAGCAGATGGCATCACAGTGGTAGGAGTTCATGTAACAGGCAGAGATCACATGGAAGAACAGAAAACCAAAGAGTAAATCATGCTCAGGCTTTCCTAACAGCTCACTCTTTTGAGAACTAATTTAGGGTCCATGAAAACTTCCTTAGTCTCTTCGGAGGGCAGGGTCCCCAGTGATCCGATCACTTTCCATTGGTCTCTACAACCTCCCAACATTACCACACTAGGGTCACAGCTTCCAAATCGTGAGCCTTTGGGGGACACACTCAAACCAAAGCAGACTAGGATTCTGGTGAAAAGGATCAACTGAGGAAGTAGTCTCTGGAGAAGAGGGAGGGAAGCAGGCTAAGCAGGGAAGAAAACTAAACAAGAAAGTATTATTGGCTGGGGATGGGCTTCATTCAGTCTGGTCCTGCAGAGAATGGAGTTCCTCCCACTTGAGGGAGGGCTGCTGAGCAGTGAGTGTGCAAGACTGGAGAAGATGATTGGAGCAAAGCGCCTGCACTACCCGCAGCCTAGTGGTTCTCAAAGCTGGCATTCACCACACTCGCCCACAGGGCTCACTGAAACACACATGTCAGAGCCCACTGCCAGCAATTCTGTTCAACTGTCAGTGTAGGGCCTGAGAATTTGCACTTCTCTCTCATTCCTGGTACTGCTTCTGGAACTAGCCTCTGAGAAGCAAAGCACTATGAACCGCCCCCCCAACTCCCTTTTTTCCCTTAAAGGATAAGTTCAAATAAATTTTTCAGCAGAAGTGCATGAAAGGTAAACTATTAGTTCTTACAAGTCTATTTTGCCCCTGTACTTATTTTGTAGTTTAGCGGTTCAAAATTATTTTTCCTCTGAGTTTTACAGGCCATTGTTCAATTGCTTCTACCTTCTGAGAAGCTTAATGCTAATTTGATCTTTATTCCATTATGATAATCTGTATGCTTGTTTTAATTTCCAGAATTTGTTAGACTTTTTGAAATCTCTTAAATCCCTGGGGGATGCTTTATATTTTCTTTGATTCTACTCAGCAATTAAAGGGTGATTTTTTAATTAGTTAAGTTTATTGGTACATTTTAGGTATACATAATGATCACATTCATCATAAGGAATTTGCACCTATACATGATATGAATTGATTCTTTTTTTCCCCATTCCCCTACCCTCCCTTTAACCCTTCTTCCCCTCATTTACAAAAGTTTTGTTTCCATATTTTCTTTCTTTTCTCATTTTTTTCCTACCCCCAGCCCAGTTTCCCTTGAGAAACCAGAAATGTAGGACCAAAATGCATAATAGACATTGTGAAATAGGAAGAAAATGTTAAAGGATAATTTTAATCTAAAGGGCCCCCTTTATCATATTTATTTTATATTTGAGGTTATAATCCACTAAGACATTATTCATTTTGTTGCTCAAATCCCCCCAAACACCTTTTTGTTTTTTAATGCTCTGGGAAATTTTCTTCTATTATTTCTTTGATTATTTTCTTGCCTCCTTTTTTCCTATGAAATTCTTATTAGATAGATATCAATCCTCTTTAATTGACCTTTTATGACTCAATTGTTTTCTCCTTTGTTTAAAATAATCCTTTTTTGTCTATATTCTTAGAGAGTTACATGACTTTTGCTCCTATTATTTTTGTAAGTAATTAAATTTTGGGACAATTTTAGATTTATAGAAAGGTTTCAAAATAATATACCAAGTTTCCATGTATACTTGATTCTATTTCCTCTTATGTTATTTTTAGTATTATATACATTACTATTAACTAAACTGAATTTTATTTAGATTACATCAGTTTTTCTACTAATGTCCTCTTTTCTGTTTCAGGACCAAACCAGTACATGTGTATCTTACTAAATTTAATTCTTATGTCTCCTTAGGATCTTCTGTGACAGTTTCTGTCTTTCCTTGTTTTTTGTTTTAGTGTTTTAAAACTATTGCACAGTTGCATAGAATATTATTTGAGTATTTTGTAAAATGTTCCTCAACTTGGAATTTTTCTCATAATTATGTTGTGCTAGGTGTTTGTGGGGGCAAACAGCATGAAGGTAAAGTGTCTAGTGCATCACTTTACATCAGCTGATGACAGTAATCTCTATCGCTGATTAAAGCAGTCATTGTCAGATTTCTTTACTCTAGAGTTACTATTTTTTCCCTTTCCATACTGTGTTCTTGGAAGTGAGTTACTAAACTCTGCACACACTAAAGGGTGGAGGGCCAATTAAACTCTATCTGGAGGGGATAGAATTTATATAGATTAGCTGGCATTCCTTTAGAAGGAAGATTTGTTTCTTCCCCATATAGTTACTTAACTATTTATTTGTAGATGAAAAAGGATTTATTTTTAAGTCAAAGTGTAACACACGGGAATAAAGTCAGAATCTCTAGTTCTTTATGTTTAAAATGACAAGGCAAGGGCTGGAGAGGTACCTCAGCAGCACAGCTCCTTCCTGGCAAGCGTGAGGCCCTGGGTTTGATTCCCAGCACCAAAAACAAACAAACAAACAAACAAACAAACAAAAAAAGCAAGGCTTTCTTAAAATATTGATCTGTAGCTGGGCGTGGTGGCTCACGCCTGTAATCCCAGCACTCGGGAGGCTGAGATGGGAGGATTGTTGGGAGTTTGAGACCAGCCTGGGCTACAAAGTGAGCCCAAGGTGAGTCTAAACAGCATAGTGAGACCCTGTCTCAAAAAGACAAGGGTTGGGGATTTAGCTCAGTGGCCTAAGCTCCTGCCTGGCAAGCATGAGGTTGTGAGTTCTTTCCCTGGTGCTGCAAAAAAAAAAAAAAAA
>RJWT010052910.1:0-10494 GCA_004365215.1 Cuniculus paca | reverse complement strand
ATCTCTTTGTTTCTGCTCCTCCCTTTCTTTTTCCTACAAGCAAATGGAGCACATGGACTAGAAACTTGGGACAGGGGCTGCAGATTTCTAGGATGGTGTCTGAACTTTCACTGGGGAGAGTCCAAAGGGGAGTGTAGTGCATTCTTCATTGTCCCTTGCACCTGACAGCTGTGAGCAAGGCAAGTATAAATGTCTTCCCTTGAGGAACTTTGTGAAGCCAACCTGCCTGCCATCACAATCCAGGGTTTTTTTTAATCTATAGGTGTATAATAATGGAGAAGTTCTTTGTCCTCCCTCCACATCCACTTCTAACCCATGAATTATAGATGATGTTTGGGTCTACTTTACAAGATCCTTGAGTTTTTTAAGAAAGCAAACTTCACAACCATTAAATCAAGGCTCTAAATATAGTGTGAAAATAATAAGTGTTTTTGTTATTATGCTATAGTCATGTGTTTTATTCATATACAATGTACAAAAGGCATAGCTAAGGAAGTGGAAATTTCAGAAGATAATGCAACCTGTTGGGGGAGTCAAGTAACTTTAATCTTCAACCTTCTCATCTGGAAGATGGGAATAATTGCAGTGCTTACTACACAGTTATTTTAAGAACTCCGTGGAAGAGTGCCTTTAAAACAATTATTGTGCTGCTGCACATGTGGTAAACACTTGGCAGGAGTAGTAAATAAAATGATATAAAGTCAGAGTTAATGGTGTAGTGACTTGGTTGTAATGGTCACACTGGAGGGGGAGTATACCACTTGAAAAGAAGGTCAAACATCGTAAATCTTAGAGAAAGTTAAAGAGAATAGTGATCTTTCTCTGCTTAAAATCTCTTGAGCCTTTCCATTGCTGTGTCTCAGTGCTTCCTAAATTTGTCGTTTAGATACTATTTTTCATTATTTCTATCCATGCTAAAGTGTCTTTTAAGGAATACTATTCGAGTAGCAGTGTTTTCGTGTGGAGATATCTTACCCCAAACATGAATCCAAAAATTTTTTTAACTTTTGAAACTAGAAATCTGACTACTAGTGTTCCATAGAAAATACTGTGTGAAAGAGGGTGGTCCATTTTAGGGAAATATGACCCTAACATAAATTAGTCTCTACCACTACTGTTCCAAATCAGATTAAATTAAGTGAGTTTCTGAGATTGAGAGTATCTAGCCACATTTGATCGAGTTGTTTTCAATATTGTGCATATTCATTATTTCAGGATTTTTTTTTTGTACTGGTGATTGAACTCACAACCTCATGCTTGCCAGGTAGGTGCTTATGCTGCTGAGCTAAATCCCCAGCCACATATTCGTTATTTCTCCTCAAACCCCTACCCACCTAGTCAGTCAGTTCTGGAAAGCTTTTCACTTAGTATTTCTGACAAGTTAATCCAAAATCCTAATATTTTATAAATAATGCAACCACCTTAATATACTTTTGCTTCTCATCTCATTTATTTTGTTTGTGTTATTTATATTATTACATTATGTGTGTGCTTATTTTTATTTTATTTGCACAGATGAATGAAAATCAGAATGAGGTATTTTCCAAATGTAGGTCTTTGTTCACCATAGAAAATTAAAGTAAAAGACTTTAATGCTAATATTTCAAAGAACAAATTCCTTTCCCTAATTCTCACTTCTTTATTTTTCCCCTTAATATCTTTTGAAAAATGGAGGTAAAGTTAATTTATTCAACTGTGACCATTCAGGTGATTTCCTCACCAAAAACTTCACTTTGAGATAGGGATGGTTAACTGTTACAACTCTGAGTATCCAGAGAGATAAGAGAGATGTACTGACAGAGGATGGGTATTAAACAGCTCATTAAAGCACACTTTCCTGCTCAATGCCGACCCCAAGACTTTCATTAGATGTGTGACTATCACTGTGATTTGCTGCACTAACTGGGTCCTGCCAGGATCCATGGCACAATCCTCTCCGCTCCCTCCGAGCTTCGGGTCAGGTTTTTCATTTCACACATCACTCAACTCCTCGCTCCAGTGATTCTGAAGCACCAATAACCCACCTGTTTCTGTGTGCACATTAGCACTTATCGTTTAAATTCATACTCTGGAGAAATGGAAATCACCATACAAATTCTTAAACATATACACACTGGGGACTTTTATGGTAGATTCTCTGAGAAATCATCTTAGAAAATAATAAAATGTGGAATCAGAAAATATAATAATTTGCTTTCTTCCTGATTATTGTTCAAATGTATAATTTTTTGTGAAGCTTCTCTTTGCAGGTTTATAACATATCATTGTAGTTGAGATCATATTAAATAAATACTATTTTTCTTAAGTATAAAATATATTCTTGTTTAATGACTGGCAGCCTGTAGGAGAGTGAGGAGAATCCTCTGCTAATCTTAAATGAGCCCTTTTCTAAAAATGTCTGCATTTCTGGGCATACTCCTGTAATCCCAGCACTCAGGAGGCTGAGGCCAGAGGATCGTTGGAAGTTTGAGACCAGCCCGGGCTACAAACTGAGCTCAAGGCCAGCCTGAACTGCCTCAAAAAGGTAAAAAATGAAATGAAATGAAATAAAATAAAATAGATAAAAATGTCTGTGTGATTTATTCTCATGAGCAAGCCTTTCCTAACATAGACCTGTCTATGTGAAGTCAACACAATAATCAATAAAATAATCAATAAAATAAAGTAATATTTTAAATCAATAAAAATAAAGTAATAAATAAATCAATAAAATAAAGTAATATTTAAAAAGTATTATCTTAGTAATGGGACCAATTTAAAATTTGCAAAGAACCTGAATTAATAGTTGAGCATTTTTGAGAAATTTTTATTCCTATTGCAAGTCTATTTTATTCCTATGTTGAGTTAATGAACACATTGATAATATAATATATAAGCTGATTTAAGAGACTGGTCTGGAAAGTAGTAGAAAATTTAAAAACACAATAATATTAGTCACACTTTAATTTGAAATTGCATTTGAATTTGGATGCACAATAATGAGGGAATACTTTACTTCTGAATATCTTTTCTATTGTCCTCAGGTGGCTATATTTGGAGATACGGCCTTTAGAAAGCTAGTTCCAGTTAAATGAGACTGACTCCTAATCCAGTATGACTAGTGTCATTCTTAGAAGAGAATCACATTAGGGATGTTTGTGACCAGATGGTAGGATATTAGGATATAGCAAGAAGGCTGCCATCAGCAAGCCAAAAAGAAAACTTCTGGGACAAATACATTCTATTTATTTTAATACTTACATTTACTCAAGAACATAATCACTTACAGGATAGTTAGCTTTAAGAAATAACACACATTTTTATGTGAAGATGTGATCTAGATTAGGTGCATCAAGCTATGCATCACAGTGACCAGTCGTTTCTAAGAGACAGAAGCAACTGGAACTGGAACAGAACTATTAGCTGGGCAACTAAGAAGCTGAAGTATAGTGGCTTGTGGGGCCACTTTCTGTTATGCTATCTCCAGTGAACCTGTTTTTAATCAACTATATAAGAAAAATTTGTTGTTCCTCTGTATTGTAAATAGATCAGTAAACATAGAAGCGTGGTATCCTAAATGCAACACACCTTGGGCTGTTGTAGTTTTGAATAGGACAGTAACTGTCCTGATAGCCAAAGTCGAACACATATATAGTGTTGCTCAAAGCTATCCCCAAATCCATGAAGAGAATTCTCAACAGAGAATGCAGCTTTGCAACAATTTCACAGTGTTGAAAGTACCACTCTCTACCACTCTCACCTTACGAGCTGTCATTTCCAACTGAATATGGACTGTATTTCTTCCTCAGTTTTGCTTTCTTCTGTCTCTTGCCTCCATTTATAGTAAGTATATTTTAAATTTCAGTTGAGAAAATTGACTGCCTCAGAAATATAAAATTACTTGACGGAATCATCATTAGAGAAAACAACTTTCTATAATACAGAGCATGCACTTAGAATACTAATTTTAGTAGATAAGTATGTTAAAGTAACACCAATATGTTAGGGCCTGTTAACACACATTGTAACATATATATACAGAAGACAAAAAATGGTAACTTAATTTTTATAGTTCTCATTGTATTTATTTTCTGAAGAGACACTCTATTTATTTATTTTGTAACTCTTACAAGAACCAATTATTGTTGAGAGCTATACTATGTTAATTATTGCAAATAGGTCCTATAATGGAAAAAAAGTTGGAACATGTTTAATTTTTATATGTGGAAAGAGGAAATCATATATTGTACTTTTTAAATCTTTTTTGAGTTTCATTTTTATTAGTACATGTTTCTAGTACATAATGATTGCATTTAGTTGGGAATTGGTACATGTGAATAACACATCTTAATGCTTTTTTCATTCTCCCCTGTCCTCCCTCCCTGCTTCTTCTATCTCTTGGTCCTGCAAAAGCTCTATCTCCTTTTTTTTCTACCAATTCTTTTATCCCCTCCTTCTCGCCCTTTCCAACCTTGTCCTTTCATCTATTGTTCCCTTTCTCTTCTGAAAAAGATCCCTTATTTCCTACTACCTATTCTTTTACTCTGTATTTATATTCTGAGTTTCTTATATAAGAGGAGCCATATGATTCTTAAACTTATGTGTCTGACTTATGTCATTTAATACTATGGTTTCAAGGTGCGCCTACCTACAAAAGTTTCAAGTTTATCTGTTATGGTAAAGTAGTACTCCATTATGTGTAAAAACAGTGCCACATTTTCTTTATCCGTTCATCTCTTGATGGGCATGTAGGCCATTTCCATGATTTAGCTATTATCAATTGTGCTCTATGGATATCCATGTATCACTGCAGTGTGATGTCTTTAAACCTTACAAGAAGATATGTAGAAGGGGAGTGACTGGGTCGGATGGAATTTCTAGTATTAGTTTTTTGAAGAATGTCCATACCGAATTCATAATAGTTGTACTAGTTTACATTCCCACCAACAATGTAGAATTTTTTAAGCCATCAAATCTTTCAGATATGTTCTATGCATGATCATTTCCAATTACTCGGGTTGATAGCATAGCTAAATGTGCAGATGGGGTCATCATAGTGACAACTGTGTATATAGAAATTTAAACTGGGAAGCTGCTCTGGTTTTCATGAACCTCTTGAGTCATGTATTGCAATTTTAATTATCAATGAATCAGTGTTGGGAGGTAGATCCTAATGGGAGGAGTATATATCACTAGGCCTCCTTCTTCATAAATGGATTCAAGTTCATTATAAAAGGGCTTGAGGTTTCAAATTAATTTTTCTGTCTCATGATGTGATGCCCTCTGCCATGTAAAGATTCAGCAAGAAGTTCTTCACTAGATGCTGATTCCTAGTATTGGCTTTCCCACCCTACATAACAATGAGCTAAATAAACTATTATGCTTTACATATTACTTATTTTGTCATCCTCTGTATATGAGTATAGAATGTACTAAGATAGAAGCTATGTGATAAAAGGGGGAAGTGCACATAAAGAAATAAAACACGTTATATATTTATTCTACTCTGTTTTCATCTCCTCTAAGAACTATATTTTTAGTCTCTGTGCTACTTATGGTAGCAGAAGTAACCATGTAAACATGTTATCTCTTTTTGCACTGTTCAGATTAGATAGATCTACCATGAAGAGACATGGGTTAAACTTGGGAGATAATAAGACTATTTCAGCCAGCAATGCTACTGATCTATGCCAAATGGAAGATTCACTGATGAAACCAGTCTCAAGTTGAACCTGTGAGACACAGGATTTCTGACATGAAGTACTACTTTTCTGTGTACCTGAACCATAAGATGTGAAATAAGAGAACCACCCACAACCATATTTCTTGTTTCATGAGCCACAAAGAAGGAAGAATGCTCTATAGACACAAGGGCCAAATAGGGAGCTATATACAAAGAAATAGAGGAAAGAGGTGGAAAAAAAGCTAAAATAGCTTGACTCCTAGGGGTCATGTGTTTGTAAATCCAAGAATCCTCATTTCTTTTGCTTTTAACTGTAATTTTCACATTCACTAAGCAAATTGTTAACTATTTTATACCGAGGAGTCAGTAATCTCCATCAAAACTGCAGCAGAGTGCACTGAATTCATACCAACTGTAGTGTTCATATGATGATCTAATACATGGAAATGCAGTTGTTGTTATAAAAGTCTCACTGATCAGAAACTTAACACAAAGTTCATGCCTTCACTGTGTTGTTGCCACTTCACTGGAACATGCTCTGCTCTTTGAAATATAAAACACCTTCTTTGGGAAAATGAGAGAATGATTCTAAAACTACATCAAATGACCAGCACTTTACAAAAAATCAAAAGAGCCAATACAAGAGGAGGCAAAATGAAAAATTCCAGGTTGAGATGGCGCACTTTGTACAGTTATCCAAGATCTGACTGCACTATTATCCTAAACAGCTCAGTCTGTCAGCAACCATCATCCTGTGCATTTCTTTTCTTGAACCTGTTACATCATTTTTAAAATGCTGTACATTTTTAGTCATAAAAATGGAAAAAAATAAAATATTTAGGTTTCTGGGTTTTTTTCTGAAGCTGAGTTCAACTTTCAAGATCTGTAAATGTAAGATGGGAGTTTACTTTGAGAATGATATGAAAATCAGATCTTCACTTTCATTGTGTCTGCAATGGATTTACAGTGGTTAGGCAGTGTAAATTCTTAAGTATATTCATTGCACTGGAAACATTTGGCCTAATTATTTGACTATAATGTGAATGTGTGATTTGTTTTATTATGCATTTGTCAAAATTTGATACCTAATATCTATTAACTTTAAATTTAAAAGTTTTTATGCCAAATATTGACTTCAGTCTTTTTCCCAACCACTTTTCTTGCTACTTTGAATTGGTAGAGTTCATTCTTTAACAAATAAACACATGCATTTGCTCTCTGTTAGTAATCATCTGAGGCACAAAACTTTTGTGCTGCATTAGGTTGGTGTTTCTCTTTACACAATTATTTATGAGGATTCCTGCCAACCTGGTCCACTTCCAGGGATCTTAAGTCAAGGTCAAGGGAAGTGAAAAATAAATGGTCATCACACAGCTCTGATATTTATGATATAATTCGTGCATTGCTCATAAACTTCTGTCTGTGAGTCACTTTAAGTTCCAGAATTACACGCTTGGATAAGTAATAAAGAATAATTTGACAAGTTCCAACGCAAAACTCAACACAGGAGCAAATTGGAAATATCATGCAGGAGGAATAAATTGTGCAGACAAGTGACTAGATATACAGGGGTTGAGAAAGCAGGATGAATAAAACTATGGAGGATAAGATCAGCATGCTGATCACACAGGACACAGGGCTGCAAGGGAAAAGAGTCATGCCTGAGGAGTGCCACTTATGTCATGAGACATTAAAGGTAAATGCAGAGCAATTCCCTCCAAAAGCCACCATCAGGGTACTGTGTTTCCAGTTATCAGGAAAATGGCTTGCTTGAAGAAGCAAGAACAGGTTAATTGCAGAAAATAAAATGAAACTAAAATGTGGTGCCTCCTGGACGCAGTGCAATTGGCTCCCACTGCTACTTCATCCGCCAGATGCTGGTGTTGGCAGGGAAAGGGTTCTCAATTAGGCAGATCTATCCCCTCTTACCACTGGTACTGCTGAAGCTCTGGCCTTGGCAGAGTTTATTGCAATAACTTCCTAACAAGTCCCGCTGCTCCTTATCTTGCCCCTTTACAGTCTATATGCCACATGTCAGCCCAAGAGATCCCTTCAGTTTTGCTAAGTTAGATTACATCACTCTTCTGCTCAATGACTTCAAATTGTTCCCACTCACTCAGTAAAAGCCAAGGTTCTTGAAGCTTATAAAATCTTATTCTGTGTCTCCAAACCTTAGTGTCTGGATATTGACCCCTGCTAAATTCCCAGCCAAGGTATCTTCTTTCTATTTCCTAACGATTCTATGTCTCATCCTTCTTAGGGACTTTAGAACATGGTCGTTCACACTGTAGCACTCCTAGAGACTCCATATCCATCTCTCCAGACTCATTTTCTGCATGACTTTTATCAGGTTCAGGCAAGGGTGTGTGCACATATGTGTGTCTATTTTGTTTATTTTTATCTCTGACATAAACTTTCTGTTTTATTCACTGATTTATCCAAATACCTTCAAGACATATATGCTGAATTATGTTCTCACTACATATTTGCTAAAGATAAGACTTGCAGATCTGGGCCCTTCCTCCAATATCCAGAGATGTCAGCAACTATCATTTTATTTTTTAATGAAACATAAATTTAAATGTAAGTATCATTTAACTCAAAGAACCAGAACATAAAATATAACAAAAATAGTTAAAGAAGGGCAGAAATAAGAAGTAGGAAAGATAATCTGAGAGATGCTAAAAATATTTAAAGAAAAAAAAAAGAAATTAAAAATGGTAAATCTCAAAAGGGAAATCTGAAAGAATGACTATGAAAAAGCAACTTGTTTAAAAATCGCAAGGTGTTTGGTGAAGTGTAAGAGATTTTTCACTTTGAAGAAAAACTCATGATTGGGTTTAAACCTTAAATAGGCATAAGGTAAGAGAGTGCTTTGAATAAAAGAATAATTACAGGTCTCTGGCAAGAAATGCACCTGCAATGTCTTCCACGTCATAAATTAAGCATGGTGTCAGAAAGTAGAGTGCATTTGAAAAGCATACTATTGGCCCAAGATGAGACAGTTTGAACCTAGAAAAGAATAAACATTATGAATTGAAACTCATTGAATTTGAATCTTTAATGACAATAAAATAAAAACCAAGTCAGTCAACATTGGGAGATCTGCAGGGCAAGCTCATTATTTTGAAAGTAGTACTTGTTAAAATACAAACGTGGGATTAATAAAACAAATATTTAATGAAGGAAATTTGTCCTTATAGGAGTGTATCTAATAAGAAAGAAAGCATCATAAAATTAGTAATGGTCACTGTAACTTTTATATGAGATACTGAATCATGACCCTGACCATCAATTCTTAAGAGAAAATCAGTTATCTGTTCTGTAGAACGAATGCAGTAACTGCCACTGCAGTGCCGCTGCCAAAAGTAACAAAAATGAATGTGATCAAACCTCAGTAGACAGATTCTAATTTGCATAAGACCATATTTATCTGCACCAGGATAATGCAATAATAAAGTTTTAAAAGTTTAATTTGATTACCTTTGTAGTCTTCTTTCCTGTTCCCAATGATGCTGCAATCCCCTTGAGAAACAAACAATAATTTCCTGTAGCCCTGGTTCCTGCTTATAGAAGATGTTTAGTAATAGTTTTCAATGCCACACACATAACATTTATTTGGAATTTTTCTTTAATTTGATAGGTTTACCCTTTCAAAGCATACTTTGACTTTTTTTCTGGGATGTGTCATTAGTTTGGGTAACTATTATTTTCTACTGAAATTATTGCAAAGAACAGTTAACAAACATCCTTATGACTCCACAGTCCACAATTACTTTAACTTCATCATTATAACTTCCATATTGAAATAAATCTAATGTAATCTCTAAGAAAGTTTAAAACTTCTAACAGAGCTCCTATAATTCTGAAATCAGAAACCAGTCTCATTTACTCTCTTCTCCCTGTAGTATTTCACTATCTGACTACATTTTCGATCAAAGTCTGTCTACTATCTCTCAGATATACATAGACTTACCTCTTTCATTTGCTGCTTCAGTGAAAATCGAATAAGAAGGTACATGGTATGTGAAGATACTCTGAACTTTAAGGTATTTTTGGCATTAAAAATTTCTGTTGCTATGCTTTCAAAACATGAATTGTCAAATATATTTTTGTTGTTGCAACTTTTTATGAAGTTCTCAAGCAGAATGTAGTAAATTTGTGAAATTAATTGAGTCAGAAACCTCTATTATACAGATAATGTTCCATTTCAGGTGAGTCTTCTCAAATGCTCAGAAATTAGTGATTTCTCTTAGTTTTCTTCTACATGGCACTTATTTATTTATTTATCTATTTATTATCTAACATTTTCCTTTTCCTACATATTTCCATTTGTAGAGATGCAGACCACTTACCAAGGAGAAACATCTTTCACAGTTCAATGTCCTTCACTTTCTCTCAAAATCCTTTTCTGGTCATTAACAGCTTGTGTTTTGCCTTTGTTTGCCAGTGTCAGAGAATTATGGAACACTGGTTTACTAAGTGATATCACTCAGGAAAGAGTCCCATACAGGCATGGAATCAGGTTAGTGAAGGAGCAGGAGCCTAGAGAGTTGAAGTTCCGGGTTCTGTCTGGCTCCACAGGAGATGACAGGAGTTTAATGACGTTTTAGAGAGTTTTACACTGGAGGTAAGGAAATACTGAGAGTTTGAAAAGGGAAAGTCTACTGTAGTACAGACAAGAAAACATTTTCAGTGTAGCAGAGAGTGCAGAAGAATACGACCCCTGCAATCACAGGGAGATGTAAATTCTAAGTCCTGGGTTCACTGACTCAGTACTTTCAAAAATTGGGATAAAAACAGTTCCCAACTCACAGAAGTGTTATGGGATT